>JAEANM010000157.1:0-35778 GCA_017656035.1 Myanophis thanlyinensis | reverse complement strand
AGAGAGAGAGAGAGAGAGAGAGAGGGAATCTTGCAGTCTTATCTTTAATTTATTTTTTATTTTAGCACTGTCTTGACTCCACAGCAACTCTAAGTGGCTCAAATATAGAACAGAATAAAAAATCAATTCATTAAAATGCAATAACAAATAACATATATGTTGTATAACAGTTTGGATAACAACACCAACACAAAACAAAAAATATCAATTACATCTAACAAGGGGGGGGCAGTCCTGGGGCACGGCCAGGTCTTTAGGGCTTCCCAGGGTGGCATCATCCAGATCTCAGGGACAATTTCATTCCAGACACTAGACAGGGGACCCTGTTCCTGGGTCCCAGACAATGCCACTGTTGATCGAGGGACCTGGAGCAACCTGCCATGTTGGTTGGGCAGAGTCCAGTCTCTCAATTAGACTGACCCAGGGCCACGTAGGGCTTTCTGGGTGGTAACCAGCAGACTGAATCCCTCCCAGAAGCCGAGTGGCAAGTAGGGCACTCATGAAGGAGGAGGGTCACATGGGCTTGCCAAGATGGACCCGCAGAACAGGCCCTGTAGTGCCCCACAAAGGAGGGGGTTAGGAGTGCCCTGTTTCTCCAAGCCAACAACAGCTGGAGGGGAGGAGGAGAACCACTGCAGCTCCTACCATTAACCCTCCCTTGCACAGCTGGCCCAGAAGGATGGCTTGGCTGAGGATATCACCAACCTCTGAAAGATGGAGGAGCACCAGGGCCGATGCCCCTCTTTCATCCAGGCTCCCACCACGCATCATAGAGAGATACAGATCAACAGACTTGGAAGGGACCTTAATGTCAGTGTTCCAGCTAACTCCCCCAACAGACTCAGAACTCTGAGACAATCAAGTCCAAAGTAAGAATTTATTAGAGAAGTCATATTGGCACATCTGGGGAAAACCCAAATCTGAACTCTCGCGTTTCCCCCCTCACCCACATCGCCCCAAGACCTCTCCTGTCCCAGCACCCCACTTGTCACATGGCCTGATCACGTCACTCTCCCCACAGTTGCCAAAGTTCAGTCATGCCTCTCCAGGGGCTGGTAGAAAGTCCTTGGTCCCAGGGGAAGGAATGTTGTTGTGGCTATCTCTGCACACCGATTCACCTCCCACCTCCCTTTCCCACAGCTTGCTTTTTCCCTCTCTTGTGGCAGCTCTGCAGAGTCAAAGATGGCTCCAAGGCTGACACAGATCATCTAGTTCACCACCACCACCCTGCCCAGTGGTGGGATTCAAATAATTTAACAACTGGTTCTCCACACTAATGACCAACTGGGTGGGCATGGCCAGAGGGTATGACAGCACTCAGCCTCCTGCAGCACTCTGCCAGTCAAAACAGAGCATTACAAAATGCGGTATTTGCTTTGTGACATCCAGATCCAGTGAGCAAGGGGTGTGAACTGCACAGAAAATACACTTTTGTTTGGTTATGAAAAAATAAGTCATTACATTTAGTACACTAAATGTAATACAATTCCCAGTCTGGTAGCGCAAAGCCTCCTCTGTTTTTTGAATCTTGTAACATTTTAAAATTTATTCTCACTTTCTTCTCTTACCAAATATATCTTAATATTACTTTATTAAGTTCCTTGAAATATTTTTTCCCAGTTTTTATCAATATTGTTTGGAATAGGTATAGTAATCTCAGTAATATGTTCATTTTTATAGTAACTATCCTTCTGGTCAGTGATAGCTGCAAATGTTTCTAATTTTTCAAATCCACTTTAATTAGCTCGAAACACTTTGTAGTAATTATCTTCTTTAATAGTTACACATCTTGCTGTTCATTGAATTCCTAAGTACTTTACTTTCTTTGCAATCTGAATGTCCATTCTGCTCATTAACTCTCTTTTCTGTGCCACTGTAAGATTCTTAATCAAATTCTTAGTGTTTTCTTTGTTTATTTTTAGACCTGCCACTTCCCCATATGTTGCTAGTTTTTCAATTAGTTTAGGTCCTGTTTCTTGTGGATTTTCCAAAATAAATACTAAGTTATCTGTGAATGCCTGTAATTTATATTTTTCCTTTTTTATCTCCATACTTTCAATTTCTACATCTTCTTGGATGTTTCTATTTAAGACTTCCAATGTCAAAATAAATAATAAAGGGGACAGTGTGCATCCTTGTGTTGTGCCTTTTTAAATATTAAACTTTTCTGTCATATCTCCATTCATCATCACCTTTGCTGTTTGCTTCTAATAAATTACCTTGATGATATTTATGAATCTCTCCCCAAAACCCATTTCTTTTAGTTGTAATAACATAAATTGCCAATTTACATTATCAAATGCTTTCTGTACATCCAAAAAAATCAATGCCGTTTGTTTTTCTGGATGTGCTTCATAATACTCCAAAGTATTTAAAATCATTCTCATGTTATTTTTAATTTGTCTCTTGGGGAGGAATCCATTTTGATCTGGGTGTATAAATTCATTCAGAAATCTTTTCAGTCTTTCTGTAATTATTGAGGTGTATATTTTATACTCCACATTTAATAACGATATTGGTCTATAGTTTTTTTATCTGTCATAGGTTCAAAATCTTCTCACCAGGTCCAGAATCACATTTAAGCCGTCTTTCCTCTGTAAAATAACACCAATACTCACGAGGTCCAAAACCACATTATAGCCATCTTCATACATCAAAAAAATACAAAGCCCTATTTTGGGCCTGGAAGGCCTTTCTGCACCAACCTGGAAGTGAAAATGGGGCACTTGAAAGCCAAAACAAGGTACAGGGGACTCCTTGGAGGGGAGGGGAGGGGAAGGGCAGGGCCAGCCAGAGGTGGGATTTTCTGGTCTGACGAACTGCGCAGATTCTTAACATCCAATTCGCCTGAACTGGTGTGAACCGGCAGCCTCTGCCCCTGCCCAAGCAGGAGACCCTACACCAGTGATGGTGAACCTATGGCACACATGCCAGAGGTGGCACTCAGAGCCCTCTCTGTGGACATGCGCGCCATCACCCCAGCTCAGCTCTCCATTGCATTTCTTGACGTTGTTTGCAGGGAAACAGAAATTGAATGAACAGATTTTCTCCATGATGTTTTTTTGGGTTCTCCTTTGGGGTCTATGACAATTTGCTGCAGCCAGCTCACCATGACCAACCTGCCACAGCCAACTTGCTACGGCCACCTCGCCATAGGGCAACTCGCTGTGGGACAAGAGTTACACCAATATCAAAGAAACGGCAGAATAGACTCATTAAATAAAGGATACAAAAGGAGGGACAGAATGAAATGTGAATGGCAAAAATTGAAATAATTTGTATTTATTTTAAGTAATTAAATAGAATTTTTCAATTGTCCCACAATGAGTTGTCTTGCAGCGAGTTGGCCTTGGCGAGTTGTCGCTTTCCCCCATCCAGGGGTGCCCCCATCACCCTTGCAATTGCAGCCATCCACTGTGATGCTGATGGTCTTCATCTTCTTTTCTTTTCCCTTCCATCTTTCTCAGCATTACAGTGTAGGACAAATTACCAGGACTAATTTTATAAGGCTCAATGGTATCTCCTGGCAAGTGCATTTTCTGGCAGCCGAAGCAGCTCCAATCGTGTCTTCATATGGGACGTGTTGAAGCCCTAGAATCGTCTTGGTGGCCCTCCAGCTCCATGAGTTCCTCCTCTGGTCACCGCAGGTTACATAGTGTTTGGGATGCGCTCATGAATTCCAGGATTTTTACATATGGTGGCGCAGGAGGAGAGCCACGTTAGTGTATGACAGCCAAAAATCAAGACAAAGCACTTTAGCACTTTTTCAGACTAATGTATGAAAAGGCATTAGCTTTCAATTCAGTTATGACCTTTCATAACATTTCTTAGTTTGAATTTTAAATAGTTATTTAGGTGCACCCTAATGCTCACGTAGCACTCTTAGCCCCCTCCCATCTGCCTCATTGCTGGGGGTGGGGGGAACGCTGCTTATAGAATGTGGGAGCGGAGCCTTATCCTCCACCTTCGCTGGCTGCAGCCCAGGCACAGCTCCCTCCCTCCTATGAGAGCAGTAGAAGGGTGTCCAGTATAGTCACACTGCCTTTGTGGCAGGATCTTCTCCTGTCCTGCTGGATTGAACCCTCGGCCCATTATGTTCAGCAGTCTATTCTCCCAGTGGCCAGCCAATTTCCCAAGGAAGGCCACGGGTCTCCCAGGAGATGACCTTCAGGGTCGCCCATCCCACCATCAAGCCACTGATTCCCAGCAACTCCTGGGAATCTGCTGAGCCCTACTCTGAAGTCAGCCAAGCGAGCAGCCAGCATATCTTGTGATAATTCCATTGATAACATACCCAAATTAAAATGGTTATCCAAATGGAGCCATGGAAGAAAAGATCTTTATAGAATAAAAGAGTTCTACAAAAACTCCAAGCTTTATAATTTTAGAAATAAATGGAACAACAATTAGAACAAAATGTCCCATGGTTGTTGTTGTTTTTTTGATATCAGATCAATTCAATATTGTAAGATAAATTGCAATAGATACCTGTGTATCTTTTTGAAAAAAAATGTTTCTCAGAGAAGCTAAAAGTATAATTTCAATTTGATTTAAAATAAAATTATTTTAGGGCTAAAAAAAGCCTAAGAGAAACAACTAGAAGAAGATAATACTTCATATTATCAGCACCCTGAAGGATTTTATCAGCATCCAAAGAGAAAATATGTCATAAATGTTTATATTTGCAGTATAAAAAAAACAATAGAAATGTTACAGATATAGTATCTTCTCAATATACAGACAGTGACATGCCAGCAAGTTGGTAAATTGAAGGAACATGTTCTCACTTTCAGTGGAAATGCAATAAAATATCAGAGTTTGGAAGAATGTGTTTAAAGAAATGTCTCACAGAACTAAACAATATATTCAGTTCTTTCCAAAACTCAAGTCTGCCACACATATTTAAGGGCCAGAATAAAAAATTGCAAAACAAAAGGTCTCATTAAGTCCTTATTTCTAAGAACTAAGTTAGTCATTGCTAAACAATGGAAAAATTTGGGTAATACTTCAGTAGGTAGATGGCATGGGATTTAATATGTATCTTTACTTGAAGTCTCTGGAAAAAAGTCCATTGTATCTTGAGCTGATGTACTAAATCATTGTTTTACAAGGAATG
Organism: Myanophis thanlyinensis; assembly: GCA_017656035.1. Classification (NCBI taxonomy): domain Eukaryota; kingdom Metazoa; phylum Chordata; class Lepidosauria; order Squamata; family Homalopsidae; genus Myanophis; species Myanophis thanlyinensis. The sequence continues at coordinate 30,662 of JAEANM010000157.1, read as the reverse complement.
TAGAATTTTATAAGCACCCTGGAAACATTTTGTACCAATTGGCATTTTAAAAGGTACCAACACTAAGTAAATTTTAGGATTCCATTTTTTTTTAAAGTCTAACCTTCACCTTCATGCAGGAATTCAAATTCGATGCTGTCTGCATGAATCCAGGTGCAGAAACATCACATCATATCATCACATCACATCAAAGATTCTTACTCTGCTTGTAATCAGCAATTATTCCAATAATTTTCTCAACCATGACAAGACGGGTGGACTTCTCAACTCCCAGAATCCCTCAGCCAGAATACCTCATCTGACCATTCCCAGTCCTCTATATGTGCATTTTATTCATTTATTTCTATTCATTTATTTTATTGATACAATTTATTGCCCATTTTATGCTTACAATCATAAAATATTAAAGTAGTATAAAGTAAAACATAAATTGATACACAAGCAAACATGGCGGCTCAATTAAAGATGGGGAGGGTGGGAATAGGATGGGGATCTGTTGTCAATCAATCAACCACCCCTGCTGTGACCCTCTGCAACGGGCAGAGCCACGTTTTTAGGCTCTTATGGAAGGTCGGGAGGATTGGAGCTGGTCTTACTCCAGGGAGCAAGATGTCCCAAAGGGCAGGCCTGTATCATTTTCATAAATAACTCAAGGCACACACACACACACACACATACACACAGGTAGTCCTGGACTTCTGACCATATTTAATGAGGGTTTCAACGTAGATGGGCTTGGGGAAAGTGACTTATGGACCAGACTCAAAGTTATGACCATTGCACTCTCATGGTGGCCACATGACCGGACGCTTGGCTGCCACCTCGTGTTTACAATGGTTGCAGCATCTTGTGGTGACATGATTGCGACTTACAACCTTTGCCGTTGGTGTCTGAAGAGCAAAGTCAGTGGGAGAAGCCCAATTTGCTTAATGATCATGTTGTTCACTCAACTGTTTGATTAGCTTAATAACTATGGTAAAAATGGTTGCTGAATAAGTTGAGGATGATCTCTCTCTCTCTATATATATATATCACTTTGATGCTTACTTTTTATTTTTTTATTTTTAAAAAATGGTTTCATGCTAACAAGCATGAACAGGCTAAATATGTAGGATGTTTTTACATTTATATTACAAAAAGTAATAGTACCTTAATAATAAATATTTCAGATTTCAATGTGGCATAAAAGAGATCTTTGCCAAGTCTCTGATTCAGGCCTGACTGTCCGCAGGCAAGACAGCCTCAATCTCATTCCATTCTATGGATGCTGTTTTTGAAAAGAGAATTCATTGTTACTATTGCTTGGCTTTGCGTTTCACTCACTACTAGGTGCTGTATCGGATACAGTGCAAAGCAGGGCATAAATCAAATGCAGAAGCAAAGCTAATATTATTGACCAGATAGCTAATGAATTGAGTTCATGGTTTTCAACTCCTAAAAAGGTTTATCAACCCACAAACTTACTCATAAAGCCTTCAGATTAAATGAAATGGGCTCTGAATCAGAAGTAGCTTAGACTCCATTTATTATTCTTTATCAATGCATAACTTTAAATAGCATTTTGATGTTGGTTAAGCAGAGGCTATAATTTTTCATAATTTATTTCTATTTTCAACAATGTGGATTAACTTGGTACTCTATTTATAGAGAGTAGATAAGTGTCTAGATGACTCATGTTTTCCCATACTACAGAATGGATTGTTGCATGTTCGTGTGCCTCCTCTTAACCACTTTTTAACAAATTGTTCATCCACTTATTTTATTAATTAAATTTATTGTTTCAGCTGATCTTTCACAGCATATAGTGCTTTGATGAAAGTGAACTGCAGTTTTTCCTTTAGCTTCCTTAAGAATTCCTATAAAGTTAAACAGATATTTTTAGATTGCCTGAAAGAGCAGCAAAGCAGCTGATCCATGATTTTTATTTTTATTTTTTTACCGTAAGTGCACTTTGCACCGGCTGCTGTCTGTGAGGCATGAATTACAGCTTTAAGGTGAACAAAAGCCTTCGCTATTTGGAATCACGTTTTAATGCCTCTCAAGTGCAGATCTCCTCAATTTATAACCGCAATTGAGACCAGAAGTTTCGTTATCAATTGTAAGTTCAGGCAGTTGTTAAGTAGGTCTGACTAAATCTTATGAGCATTTTATGACCGTCATAAAGTGAGTCACCATGGTTGTTAAACGATCCATGTGGTTGAGTGAATCCAGCATATCCAGTTGCATTTGTTGCCGTTTTCTGCTGGAAAAACCGTCAAACATCTCAGCCCCACGACTGCCGGATGCTGCAGCCAGTCATAAATGCAGGTCAGGTCCCAAACACCCGAAATACATTCGTAACCTTGTCGTGAAGCCATGAGGTATTTTCGGCACTAAAATGTGACCCAGAGGCAATAGATTATTCTCTCATATGTTGCAAAAAATAACCTCGTAAGCGGCCGAAACATTTGAAGGCAAATCTGTAAGCACAAAAGCATCCATTATTATTACATGATGGTAATTCTGGGGCTGTGCAGTGCTCTTCTAGCAGCTCCATCCAAATCGGGAGCCGATCAGGAGAAGTCAGAACAAAGAGCTGTGGTGGCAAAAGAGGCCGCCCTGCGTTGGCAACAGCCGGGCCGAAGATGCCACCTGTCAATCTCTGAGAGGATGGCTGTGCAGAGAATTGCGAGTTGTTGTTGTTGCTGCTGCCACAGATGCAGGAGGGGCCTGGCAAGGACAGGCGCCTCCTGAGTCACCATTGGAACACGTGGCGGGCGAAGCTCTGTGCTCTTCGCCCTCCGGCAAGGAGAAGCCCTGGGCTGGCATGCAGAGCACCTCAGCTCCCCTCCCAAGCAGGATTTTCCCCGGGGGAGGCAGGGGGTCCTTGCTGGTCACAGGCCCCGTCGAAGGGGCAGGATGGCAGGACTCCGAGGACAGCACCTGTGTTTATAGAACAGGCCTCGCTAACTGGCCAACTGCAGGTAGTCCTCAAACTTATCAGCAGTGACATTAATGACCGCTCCTTGCAGTTATAATGGTTGCGGGACCCCCACAGTCATGGGATCAAAATTTGGGTGATCGGCAATGAGCATTTACAATGATCCTGGGGGGTCACATGATCGTCATTTGCAGCTTAACCTCTGGCTTCTGACAAAGAAAGTCAGTGTGGAGACCTGGATTTGCTCATCAATTGCAGGATTCACTTAACAACTGTGGTGGCAGAAAGGTCATAAAAATAGGGCAAAACTCACTTAATAACCCCCTTGCTTAGCAATGGAAATTCTGGTCCCAATTTTCATAAGCCACAGGTCATCTTTTTCAATGCCTTTATAACCTTGAATGGTCACTGAACAAATAGTCGTAAGTTGAGAACTAATGTCATGCACCCATCCGAGTTGGAAGCTGTGGGGGAGGATATCTGTCCAAGGACGGCTCACTTGGCCTTGGTGGAAACTGGGGAAGGGCACATTTAGTTTGGCCAAGGCTTGCCTGAAGTAGTTGGGCCTGCAGACAGGGAAAGCTCAGGAAACAAGCAAGGATTACACCCTCCTGATCCAAGAAGAGAGATGGCAAGATCAATGCAGGTTGAGCAGGCTATGAGGGAGGAGAGTGTCCCACCCCCTTACACAAGGCACTCCTGGAGACTGAGATCTAAGGAGGTGCCAGTGGGAGGGGCATTTGTCAGGAACAAGCATTGAGTTTGTGGAGCCTTGTGTTTGATTTCCAAAGCCTGGAATTTTGCTATGCTGTGTTTTGTGGGGCTAACCTGGCTTGTTGGACTGCTGGCCCTGGCTTTTGTGTGGCTACTCTTGCTCACAGGAATATTTGCAGCCAGAGGCTACTGAAGGTGTGTGTGTGATCTTTGCTCCAGGACTGTTAGTGACCGTGGGAACGGTTTTGGGGCACAGTTGGACAATAAAGAGAAGTTGGACCAGTTCTCTGGCATGTTTCAGGATCAGAGGATGTTCCCAGATGGTGTTTCAAAATCCACCATCTATGGGTAGGCAATGGCTTCAGATGCTTAAATATGTTTAAATGGTATTTATAGATTTGAGATTGATTTGTGAAAAATTGCATTTAGTGCATGGTGGATTTCCCAAAGAATGCATCCAGCTTTTATGCTGGCATCTGAGGACTCACCGAGCCACATGATACAGTCATGGGATCACATTGCATTATTTTGGAATATTACTCTATATTAGTAGATTTATGGGGAAAATCTTTAAACATTAAAGATGTTGATGTAATGTTGAATCATAAACCAAAGCTTTAGGATTTGACTGTTTATGAGGAATTGTGCTGCTAACAAGTATGAGAGTTGTCAAAAAGAATTATATTAAGCAATAGGTAAAGTCATTGTACTCTAGATATGAAGGAATATTTTCTACCAAAGGATGCAGCAAAATGATTACTAGGGCAGATATTTTGGGACAGCTTACAATAAGATCTTGTATTGCTTATATTATAATAGTGAATTCATTGGGAAACCAATGACTGTTGTTAAGTTGTAAAAATGTTTTTTGTTTGTACTTTTAATTTTATACCTTTAATTGTTTAAAGTTTCTTTTATTCTATTAGAAATTGCTTTTTTACAAAAAAATACTAAATAAATGTATTTTTTAAATTGCCATCTGTGTATCAATGTACAGAAAAATAGATATAAAATACATTTAAAAATCCAGCCCCATAAGAATCTGATGCAATATCCCTGATCACCAGATTCAGTGAAGGAGACTGAATTGGACCAAAAAATAATAGAAAAAAAGCTGAAACTTATAAAACAATTCCTTTGTTCTTTCATTTTACATATTTTAATATTTTAGTAGCATTTTTTCATACCAGCTGTTGTGGTATCATCGATATGAATACGTCCTAAAATGAGACAGTTGCCACTGGTGTCTGTCATGATTACAAAACAGACTTATTAAAGGCACTTTTTCTGTCCAGCTAATGTCAGAATAAAGACTAAAAAAATAATGACCTGCCACAATCTTTTATTTGACTTTTGTTGCATTGCGAGCTATCATTCTTCAAGGTCTTTGCAGATTTTCTGGCCCTTTTCAGAGGCTCCTGCAAACAGTCATCAACCTCAAGGAAATTGTCAGATACAGCTGAAATGCCATCCAATGCCATGTTTTGATCACAGCGCTTCCCACAGCTGTCACAAGCCTTTTCAGAATTAAGAAACTCTGATAGAATCATCTCTTCACCTCTGGTGGCGGTCTCATTTCAAGCTCTCCCCATCCAGAAAAGCTCCGTGGAACTTTGCTGTCTTCTAACTCATTCCTGGTGCCTTGTTAGATTTCTAGCTGGATTTTTCTAATAGTTGTAGCCAGAACATAAGATTGGAAGTTTGCCAAAAAAAGTCAGTATGTAGCATTCTGGTTTATGTAGCACAGAATCCATGGTTTCTCCATTTGGCCATCTCACCAGTATTGTCTTCTGTTTTGAGCACTGCTGGGTCTAGTCCACGTATGATAAGCCATACATAATAATAAATAACTATTGTTGGGGAACATGACATTTTCATTTGTTGTTATCTATGCAAGGAAGCCCTCAAGCTACTGCACAAGCGGGCACAAAGTTCTGGATCATCTACAACCAGGTGTCTCAACCTTGGCAACTTTAAGATGTGTGGTTTCCACTCCCAGAATTTTCCAGTCAATTTGTATGAACTTCAACTCTGCTAATTCCCAGTATTCAGGGTGCTGAAGGCCTGTGCTGGTCAGGGAACTCAGGCACAGTTTTTTTTTCTCTGTTTCATAGTTCTGGCATATGTGGATGAGAAAGATATTCATGTTGGTCCATCATCCAAAGCAGATCTTGTAACCCTTCCCAAAGACCTGTAAAGACCACAGTTCCTGCTGGGTCCAGGTCACCATTTCTCAACCTTGGCCACTTTAAGACAGATGGACTTCAATTCCCAGAATTCCCCAGCCACCATGCAGTCAGGCTAGGACAGGAATTCTGGGAGTTGAAGTTTCTGCATCTTGAGGTTGCCAAGGTTGGGAAAACTTGATCTAGACTTAAAGAATTAAACTGAGCAGTGGTTGTTTCTGCACCTCAGTCAACCACACTCCAGGAATGGGCATCATGGAAGAGAGGAATCCTATGGGAGCCACCGGGCCACCTGCACAGACTAAATTGTGGACATCCATAGACTCTTTTGACCACTCATCTTCACTGAGGCCAGAGAGTTTGACCAGTTGACTTTGTAATAATGAAAAGTCACCATTACCTCAGAAGTGCAGGGGGACATTCACAGCTGCGTTCATCCTTCTGAGACTGGAATCAACATTCCCACTGCTTCCACCCTCTGGCAGGCCCTTGGACACCTTGCCCTCATGGTTTTGGGCTCCCAGTCCAGGTTGGCATCCAACCCAGCCCAAGGAGTTTCAGTCTAAATTGTCAGGAAACGACTCAGAATCAGAATTACTTCCTTCTCCTTAATGGAAGGACAAAAACATGGTTCCTACAGCAAGGATTTGAATTTCTTTCCAGCAGAGAACCTGTGAGTCATCAGTTGAATAACAAAATAATAACAGAACAATAAAAAAAAGTCGGAAGGGACTTTGGAGGTCTTCTGGTCTAACCCTATACCAAGCAGAAGACCTTATACCATTCTGGACAAATGACTGTCCTTAAAAAGCACCAAGACCTTCTGAAGGCACCCCCTTCCACTCTTTCACATTGTTCTCATTGTCAGGAAATTTCTCCTTAATTCTAGGCTGCTTTTCTCAGTTAGTTTCCATCCGTTGCTTCTTATCCTGCCTTCAGGTGCTTTGGAAAATAGGTTGTCCCACTGCTCTTTGTGGCAAATACTGGAAGATTGCTATCATGCCACCCCTAGCCTGTCAACCCGATTCCTGCAATCATTCTGCAGATGTTTTAATCTCCAGCCCCTAACCAACCATTCCCAAAGAAGGGAAGCCTTGCCAGCTGTGTCCACTTCTTCATATCCTGGCAAAGCTTCCTGGCTGCCTCTTCCCATGGGGCAGCCCATCCTGACCTGCACTCTGCTCCTCTTTTTCCCTCTGGGTGTCACCATGGCAGAGCAACAGCTGGCCAGGAGAGAGGGAGGGGTTCACCTCCCCAGAGCAGGGCCACCTTTGGGCACCAGAGGGCGCAAGGAGCCCACTTGATCTCTTTCAGGCCCTCCTTTGGCCACAGGACAGTCCTTTCCATTGGGCCAATGTCCTATCTTTGCATCTCTTCAAATTTAACTCCGGTTCTTTCAGCTATAAAAATTCTATAGTAGAGGCAGGGTAAATATAGAAGCAAGACTCGTAGCTTTCCTAGCCCCATACTTTGGATTTCCCCAGGATCCCCGGCCTCCCATTCCTGCCTTTCTCTTCCCTCCCATTCCTGCCTTTCTCTTCCCTCCTTCTTCCTTCTTTCTCTCCTGGGCATCAGCTCAGCCAGGGCACCACCTGCGTGAAACCTTTAAGTGACTTTCCCACTAGAGATGGGCAGGGGCAGCATTTTTTTGCCCTGGTGTTTCTCAACCTCAGCAATTTTAAGATGTGTGGACTTCAACCCCCAAGTTAGGGAATTCTAGGCATTGAAGTCTACACATCTGAAGATTTCCAAGGTTGAGAAACACTGTTTCACACTTTTAATATTTATACTCTTTTGGGTTTTTTTTTAATGTCATGGAACCCAAGGCTAGAATGTTATCTGTTGAATGAGCCTTTGGAGGTGTTATTCATCTATTTGCCTCAATTCCCTGCCAAAAGTGGCTGGTTTGGCCTTTGTCCCTGATTTGGGCAGTACAACTGGGGGAGAAATTTGTGGGGTGTCAGTCTCACAGAGCCTGTCAGCTGGAGGGCGGGGAGGAGTCGAGGGGGGGCTTTCCATGGCTGATTAGAAGCTGCTGGAGCTGCAAAGGCTTCAGGAAAGAGGGTGTGTGTGTGTCCAGTGAGACTTTTACTTCCCTGAACCGGGAGATCTTGGATGAAATCTGGGAATGGGAATCTTCCAAGCCAGCTCTTCATCCCTGCAGGTTCTCTCTCTCTCTCACATCTGTCCATCAAATTCAGAAACCACCCGTCTCCCTCATGGAGGGACTCTGGATGATGTGCAAATAAATCATTACAAGCATAAAGTATTAAAAAATGTAACCTTAAAAACCGGGTCCAGACAGGATGCACCTGAGCACTTTGTGCAGCGGCATCCTTGGGAGGGTGGCCAGTAAGTCAAAATGGCAGCCATGACTACACAACTCTCGATCTTCTGGCTCTATTTTACCTGCAGGCCCCTGCTGAAGCTGCGTGGCTGCTTTGGTGGCTCAGCTGTGGCAGCCACCTCGACTTTTGCGACCTCCCAACCGTTGCCCCCACTTTCCCTTCCCTGGCTAAGATTCCGCTCCTTCTCAGCCACGACGACGTTTCTCTAGAAGCCAGGTGCTGCCGAGCTGGAGGCCACGCAGGGAAGTTTCCTGTACAAGCCAGAGCAGCTCCCAGAAGTTCTGTAGCTGCAGACTCTCTGCCAAGGTCGGATGACTGGGAAAGGTGGGGCCTGAGGGGGAGGGGAGGGGAGGGGGGGGGGGGGGGGGGGCGGGGCGGGGAGGGAGACAGCCAGCAGCCGCACTCTCTTGCTCAACCTCAGCAACTCTAAGAGGGGTGGGCTTCAACTCCCAGAATTCCCCACCCAGCATGGGCACCTCTTCCCACCTGGCCCCTCCAGATGAGTCAGGATGTTCCTTTGCCCCTGCTGCCTTGGTCATGCTGGGAGCCCCATTCCAGCTGGTGTGTGTGTGTGTGTGTCTGTGTGTGTGTGCTATCTTCTCTGGTATCATGCAAGCAAGCCAGCAGCTCCCAGAACAGCCTGCCTTGCCTTTGTTCTCAAGAGTAGCAATTCAGATGTTGCGCCTGCTTGTGTGTGTGTGAGTGCCTGATGCCAAATATGCTGTCTGAAGAGCCCCCCTGCCACCGCTTTGCCCTGCCCTGCCAAGGTCCCCAGCAATCCGGGTGCAGCTGAGGATTTCCCAGCCTTTGCTCTGCTCCAAGCACGATTTCCTGCCTTGGAACCCAACCAGAAGTTGTTGCTGGCAGGACATTTTTCCAAGAGGTGAGCCTGCGATTGGCTGCGAGGCTAATCACGTGATGTGGGGTGGGGGGTGGGTGGAGGCGGGAGCTCTTGGCTGAGCTAGCAATCAGCACTCAGAAAGGTGAGCATCATTGCCAGGCAACAGGTGGGACACTGATGGATCACCAGTGGTGGTGGCAGCAGCGCCCAGGATCCAAGGTTCGACCCTGGGCAGCTTGGAGAAGGCTCCAGGCAGAGTCCTGCAGCTGCCTAAAGAGATGCCGCCCTTTCCCCCAGGCAGAGCCCCCCCCCCAGGGATAGCAGGTGAATGAGAAGCTGCCTTCTCAGTCCCCCCTGCCTTTTTTCCTGGACAGAAGCCTGTTTCCACCCAAGGTGCTCCACTGAAACCCTCCACCGGCTTTGTTTTCAAAGAACTCACCTAACCTAAGCTAGACCTAACCGGAGGCAGGTCAAGTTCTTGCAAGGAAGCAGAATAGCCATTGCTTGACTTTTAATTGCAAAAAGGCAGACAGAAGATGATCTGGGGAACCAACGGTGGACATACCTCTCGATGCCCTCGTCCACGGCTCTAGATTCCACTTGCCTGGTAACCATGGCTGAGACCGCCCGGCTGGCCTGCTTGGAAGAGGACAGAGACCCTCCGGAAGCAACATGAAGGTGGCAGGACTTGGCTTGCAAAAGATGCCACCCCTGGCATTCTGGCTGGTGGGTGCTGGAGGAAGAGGCCTCTGACAAGGGCCAGAACACCAGGCCAGGCACATTGGGCTTCCCAGCTAGGCTGCCCCTTTCATATTTGCTATGGGGCAGACTCTTCTCATCAGATGGGGCTTTCTCAGGGGAAATGGAACCTGCCCCACCCCCTAATGCTCACAAAGTCAAGGAGAATCTGTGCCACCTTTTAATAAGTGCCTTTCTGCCTTCAAGATAAATTGTAAAAAAAAATATATCAAATGAGCTCTGGTGATTAACCTGGGCTTGTTTTGAGGATAGGATGATTATTTTGAACTTGGATATTGTGATTTAGGCCAGAGTTTCTCAACCTGGGCAGCTCTTTAAGGTGTGCTGGCTGGGGAATTCTGGGAGTTAAAATCCACATCTTGCAGAGACTGAAAATTGCTGCGTAGTCTATATGGCTAACCCCCTATGTGTCCTCTGGGCCATTTCTTCTGGATAAGGAGACTGTTGTTTGGAGTCTGTTTTGGAGTTTAGCCTGTTTTTTTTTTAATCCTAAGAATCCGATATGAAAGCAAGAAAATCCTCAGGGTAGGGTCAAAAAAGTCAAGATGGTAGCTGCAACAGTGTGATGGAAGTTCAACCTATTGTTGCTTTTTTTTACAAGGGTTGTGTATTTAGAGTCTCAGCCACATGGTTGCAGCCACCATCTCAACTTTCTTGGCCATACTGTGAAGATAGCCTATGCAGGGGTCTTCAGCCTGGCTGCCCACTTAGGTACCGGCTTCCAGAAGTCTCAGATCAGTGTTTCTCAACCTTGGCTAGCTGGGGAATTGTAGGAGTTGAACTTCAAACATCTTAAAGTCGCCAAGGTTGAGAAACACTGGACTAGAGAATATAAAGAACCGGTCTATCTGGTGGTGAAGGCCCCAGGCCAGAAACCAGGAGCTGGTGAGTTTTCGTGCCTTGGGCCAGTCCTTCCTTCTAAGCCCATAGGATTGTTGTTGTGGGGAAAACAGGAAGAGTATTGTGTGTGTTTGCCATAATAAAGGAGGTGTTAAAATATAAATAAAACATACTGTGGAAATTGGTAGATCCCACCCCGGAAAGGTGCCCCAAATTGGGGACGCCAGCAAGAAACAGCCCCCCCCAGGTGAAATTCAGCAGGTTCTAGCAGGTTCGCTAGAACCAGTAGTCAAATTTCTAAGCAGTTCGGAAAACCAGAAATCTCCTTTTGTTTTGTTTTTCCCCACTTTACAGGGTTAATCCTGTAAGGAAGGCAGGAAAGAAACATCCTGGTGCTTTTTCTAGCCTCATCTTTATTGCCCTGCTTTGCAGAAACTGCCCACCCAGTCACATGACACCCCCCGGCCACGCCCACCAAGCCACAGAACCAAGCCACAGAACCAGTAGTAAAAAATTGAATTCCACCACTGCCCCCCCCCTTGTGAACTGTGTCCAAAGTGACAGAGCTAAACTGAGGTTTGAATTACGTGGGGTGGGAAATCAGCAGCAGCACATAAAAGTCTGGACTGCTCTACCTCAGTCAGTTGTTTCAGCTACAAATTCTCATCGTTACTTCCGTGGATCTTACACCATACCTAAGTGGTCAGTAGAGGGGCATGCATAATGCATGGATGTGCCTCTCATCCTTGTCACTGTATTTTGTCTTCTTCTTCCGTCTGTTCCTGTTAGGGGTCACCACAGCGAATCAACTGCCTCCACCCAACTCAATCCTCGGCATCCTCTACTCTCGCCCCAGTCACCTTCATGTCCTCTTTTGGCACATCCATCTATCTCCTCTTTGGCCTTCCTCTTGACCTCTTGCCTGGCCGCTCCATCTCCAACATCCTTCTCCCAACATGGCCACTGTCCCTCATCTGCCCACGTCCAAACCATCTCAATCTGGCCTCTCTGACCTTGTCCCCCAAACAGCCGACCTGAGCTGTCCCTCTGATGTGCTCATGCCTAATCCTGCCCATCCCGGTCACTCCTAAGGAGAACCTCAACATCCTCATCTCTGCTCCCTCCATCTCTGCCTTTTTAATTCTTGTGTTTGTGTTTCCATTATTGTTTGACAGGTTGTAATAAATAAAATATAAATAAATAATAAAAAAAGGGGATGCTCTGCAGCGCTTTCCTGAGGTGCTGGACCTCAATCTCCATCTCTCCTGACCAACAGGACTTGAGCTGGGGCACCGACGGCTGTCGGCATCGGGCGTGCAGCAGAGTTCCCGAAGAAAAGGGGCCGAGCGAAGCCCCCCCCTTTCCCCCCCCGCCGCGCCAGCAGCCCAGCCGGATGGCAGGAGAAGGGCCCCCGACCCAGCGAAGCCCGCGGGCGGCTCCTCTGCCACGGAGGGCGGGCTGGGACGCGGGCGAACCTCTCCATCGGGGACCCCGCGGCTCCCCCCGCCCATCCCGCCGGGATGCTGCCCGAGCTGGTGCCCGGGGGCGTTTGCGGGCCTTCCGCCGCTCGGCCTGGTGGGTGGGTGGGCCTCCCAGCCTCGGAAGCCCCCGCGGCTCCCACAGCTTCCCCGGCGGAGGGCTCCCGCCCCCCGGGGGTTCCGGCTGGGCCACGCCTGCTCCTTTGTGCTGGGCACAGGCGGCCCGCCCGGCGTTTGGGGAGGGGGCTCCCTCCAACCCCCCCTCCTCTCGCCCTCACACGCCCAGCCCCCACAGCGGAGGGGCGGGGCGGGGCGGGGCGGAGGGATTTCTTGCCCCCCCCTCCCTCCTCCCTCCTCGCCGCATTCCAGGCTGGGGTGGGACTCCGCTGCTGCCCCCGCCCTGCCCAGCGGGAGCCCCCCCTCCCCCGCAGAGCGCCCGGGATGCCCGCCGTTCTCCTTCGCCTCCCCTGAGGGGCTGCCCCTCCCTCCCGGGCGGCGGAAGAGCCCCAGTTCGGGAGCCAGCGGGAAGCCCCGCAGGGCTACGGCGGGACGACTGGGGGGCAGCCCCGTTTTTGAGCGCTGCCTCCTCGCCTTGCCCATCGGGCGGCCTCCCTGGGCCAGCGCCAGCCTCTTCGGGTGGGTGGGCCGCCTTCTGATAAGGGAAGCCCCCTTTCCCTCATTTGGGAATGGGGGGGGCGATCTGAGCCCATCTCCTCCTAGACTTCGGGGGGGGGGTCCTGCGCCTGGAGTGTGGGCACTGCCAGCCCCCCAGTCTGTACCCGCATTCACCCCCACTTCCTACAGTGAAGAAGAGAAGACGACTGGCGAGCAGCAGCTGCCCTTCCCAAGAGCTGCATGTATGATGATGATGTCACCATTTGCAAGGACATCCTGGGTTGTGCGTGTGAGACACACAAAAATTGGGATTAGTTTTGTTGGGATGGTGGAAGTTCTATTCCAACCGGTTTGGAGAGCGCCTGGTGGGGAAGCCAGCAGTTTGTCTATGGACCTGGCAACAAAGCTCATTGAACTCCGTGGTCTTCCTTGAAATGGGCGCAGGGCAATGCGCCCACCCGACTGGTGAAAGCATTTTCAGACTTTCAGCCTGCCCATTAAGTTAATATTCATAACGGTCATAAAGCTGGTCACGGGATTAACCCAATTTTACAACTTTTTTTGCAGCAACGCTACCGTCAGTAAGCAAACCAATAGTTCTCTATGATGTGATTTTGTTGAAATCTGGAGGTGGTGCTAGTTTTTGGCAAAGACGTATGAGGCAGTCATAGGACCGGAGGATGCTGCAAATGGCCCCAAGTTTGGCACATGACTGGGGGATGCCCCAATTGTCAGAAGTTCAAATCTGAGTCATAAATTCCCCTTTTTCAGGTTGGTCTAAGTTTGACCAGTCACTAAGTGACCAGTTGTAAGTTGAGGTCTATTTTATTCTGCAAAATCATTTTCATTTATCTCCAGCAGCCATAATCTTCCAATTTACTGGAGAAGGTGCATTTGAGTGTCCTCAAAATCCCTCACCGGTCTGGGATTTCCAACGGAGTTACCAGGTCTGGGGGATTGTACCCTGATCTTTCTGTTGACCCCCACCCCACCCCCATTCAGGGCAGAGTCATCTGTTGGCAATCTTAGGCCCATCTACGTAGGGTTAGTGGTCTTGGCTGCCTCAACTGCCTGTGATTTGAGATGGTTTGCAGCAGTGGGGTTTTTAAACATCGCTGGAGTCATTTGCACACTGGCTGAGACAGGCCCCAAGGCAGACAAAGGGGTTCCAAGGCCACTGGACTCAGCTTTGAGCAAGAGCCTCTTCACTCAGGTGGGGTTGTCCAGAGGGAATTAGAGCAGGTAAACCAACCACAGCCATCAGACCCAGGCTTGAGAGACAAAGGGACTCGGCATTCCCAAGGCTGGGGAACCTCTGAATGAAGAGCCTCCCTCCTTGCTCTTTATATCCCTGCACCTGCCATGCTAGCTGACCTTGGCCTGCCAACCACCTGGCATCACCCCAGTAGAGGAAAGTTCAGCCTGCCTGCCGCAAAGTCAGATACCATGGGAGGGATGCCCTGTTTGGGCCAATCCAGCCCCTAGGACCACAGCCCTTGAAACAGGGGCAGCTGAAGAAGGCCCTCAAAGTCCGTCAGAGACTTTGCAATCCAAGCAGCTTCCTTGGTCGGCCTGGCCCACAAAGGGTTTGCCCTCGCCTCCTTGCCAGCTAGGTTGTGCTGAGCTTTTCCAGGTGATGCTGACCAGGCTCACCTCTGCAGGTTTCCTACCACCCCTCTTCTGCTCTCAGTTTCCCAGCCAACTAGCCCTCCTGCCTTCTTCCTTCCCAGATTTAACCATAGGTTGTGTTTCCAGAAGCTCTTGCAAATTATGCCAGACATCTTGCCTTGTGCCAGCCGAGATGAGAGGCTTCGTGTCAGAGGTTTTCTTTGCTGGGAGCCTAGTCAGTGGAGCCTGTGCCACATCTTCCAAAATTGGTGTTTTATTGGGGGGGGGGGGGCAGGGAGGGGACAAAAAGTTGAGGGACCAAGCAAGAGCGGAAGGGAGAGGCAGCAAAGACGAGGAAGAGAGCTGCAGAGATTCTGCCCTGGGTTGGTGGAGCTGAGGCTGGGGATCCATGCCAGCTACCCTCCCACTCCTCCCCACGTCCTGGAAGGCCTCAGAAGAGATTTCAGTTGACAATGGACTCCCTGTGTGGCTCTGGGTGCCACAGAAGCAAAGGCTCAGCCGAGATTGCGGCTGCCCAGTCCATCCCAGTCTCTGATCCATCACACAGAAACACTGAAAAGGGACACTTTTCAACGACTGCAGCTGGGATTGTGTGGGAAGAAGGGGCCGCAGAAGGGCGAGGGGAGATCGGCATCCTTCGCAGGGAAAGAGGCCCGGCTTTGCTGAACTGAGAAGCAAACCCAGAGTTTGCAAATGCTGCTGCGGAGGGTCAGGTGAAGCTGGCCAGGAGCAGCCTTATCGATGATCCCAGGAGACTTGGCCGAGGACACTCACCTGATCCACACTGCGGTCAGAAACTTCACTCGGATGTGAATCTGGGTAGCACTTATTTTCCACTTTGGTCAAAAATGATTTGGGTTAGATACAATGCTAGGAAATATTTTCTCCAACAGGCAAAATATGTAAATTTTATTTTGTTTAAAGAGCCTAATATGAATCTTAGCAAGTGTTAAAATAGCGAAACTGAACAGTAGGCACTGTCTTTGGAATGTCTGACTTTTGAGGATAGTCAACAACCTCCTGGGGGGTTTCAGGACCCTTAAGAGGATGAAGGCAAGCGCAGGAGCAAGTGGGCGGCATTACAGGCAGAGTGTGGTCGATTTAAATAGCTTAAGAGAGAAAAACAACTTCAGCAGGACAAAGTGTTAGGAGCACTATTGGGGAGCCATAACCATGCTAGTCTGTTCTGCAAAACTCTCAAAAAGAATTTTGTAATGTCAGGAAGAACACATTTATCACAGCACAAGTTTTCTCCAAAGGGCTGTTCTCATCTTCAGATGGAAGTCTCAGCCCAGCATCTTCTAAGCGAGGCATTGGTTACGGGTAGTCCTTAACTTATAACCAGTCACTTAACGACCATTCACATTGATGACAGCCACAGGATGGGCACAAAGCATCCCCCTCCACCAGCCATTGTAAACAGTTGTGTTGCCCCTCCCATGGTCATGAGATTTGTGATGTTTTTTGTTGGATTGCAACATTTTTTGCCACTTTCCAGCAAACGTAGCCATTCGAAAGAATGGATTTATACTTGGCAACCACTGTGCTTAAGAACCACCACAAAAAATATAGTAAAACCATTTTTGGTCACCTGGATGCTTCCACGTATGGCCATAAAGACTTACGATCAGAATTCCAGTCCCAATTGCCTTCGTAAGTTGAGGACTACCTGTACACACTTACTTTTCACAGTTTGAAAGAAAAAAATATACTTTGAACCCCATTGCAGACAAAATCCAACGTGTGCTATAAACCTTATTGCCATCATGGTTATCTTCAGGACACTGATCCAATACTCTGTTAAGAAACCACAAGAACACTCAGAACTATAACAAAACCATGATTCTACCTCACTCCCCACTTCCCAACTTATTCCTACCCTACCCTCCCATTTTCCCTAACTTACTTGCCGTTGCGTAAGTATTTAACTGCATATCATACCATGTATGACTGTGTATGTGACCAATAAAATTTGAATTTGAATTTGAGAAAGCATCACTTAAGCAATTTCAGAACTATTGCCTTAATTCTCACATCACGCTAAATCACATTTTTAAAAAGTTGTTTTTTAAAGCAAACAGCCTTAGTAAGGCCACATCTGGAATACTGCCTCCAGTTTTGGTTACCTCACTACAAAAAAGATGTTGAGACTTTAGAAGAAATGAAGAGCAATGAAGGTGACTAAAGGCCTGGAGACTAAAACATATGAAGAACAGTTGCAGGATTTGGCTGGTCTAGAGAAAAGGAGGACCAGGGGGGACATGACAGCAGTCTTCCAGTTATCTGAGGGGCTGCCCCAAAGAGGAGGGGATCAACTTATTTTCCAAAGCACCTGAAGGCAAGACAAGTAATGGATGAAAGCTAATCAAGGAGAGAAGCAACCTGGAATTAAGGAGGAATTTCCTAACAGTGGACAACCAGTGGAAGGACTTGCCTTCAGAAGTTGAGTGTGCTTCATCGCTGGAGGTTTTTAAGAAGAGACTGGACAGCCACTTGCCTAAAACGGTCTGGGGCGGTCTCCGGCTTGAGCAGGGGTTGGACTAGAAGACCTCCAAGGTACCTTCCAGCTCTGTTCTGAATATATAATACAGGGCATAATGGCTCCATTCACATAAACTTGTCTGATAATGGCCAAGGTCATGAAACATGAAAACTAGGCAACTTGTATTTAGACAAGTATTTTTTTTTTGTAGGTAGTCCCTGACTTAGAACTGGAAGTTATGACCCTGAAAAAGACACCCACAACCTGGTTTTGAAGTTCCAATGTCTGCCCCCCCCCCTCCGTCCCCATAGTCACAACTGAATTTTGGGTGCTCGGCAACTGGCCCACATTTGTGGCCGTTTGCAGCATCCTACAAACTGGAATTTACTTTGGTTTCCAGCAAAAAACACTCACTGCAGATAATAGGTTCACTTAATGACCACTGTAAAAAATACCAAAATTGGGTAGGTTACATGATGACCCACTTTACGACTGGCACAAGTTATAGTTGTAATTCTTGGTTCAATTATGTTCACAAGCCTTTATCTCACAGCTTTCATTTATTTGCCTGACTATTTCTTGTTTTTCATATGATTTGCACGTTACTTACCCTGAAAAAGAAAGCTTAGCTGGGAGATAGAAGGATGGCCATGTGTTAGCCAAAAACAGTTGTGGCTGCAGGTAAAGTGTGAGAAAGAGAACATCCCAGCAATTGCCATAGTAGGATCAAGAGCTCCTAGTGACTCAGCCACCTCAATATGAGGCAGCAGCTGCCCATGGACCCCTTTGAGATGCTCCATGGGGGGAAAGGTTGTTGGAGAGGCCTTTTTCAAATTAATCTAGCACTCAAGAGGATGGTGAGACCCTCACAAATGTTAACTGTTACAAGGTGGATTCCTTTCATCAGGTAGCAAAGGAAATATGGACCGGAAACCTGAGGATTTCTTAAACAAGGCCTCAGGCTTAGCATGTTGTGTTAATTCAGTCACATGTTTTTTCAGCAACAAAGAGTCACCCCGTGATGATTTAGTTGCATTGTGGGAACACAGTGATACCCATTGGTGATTCCTTATAAATTGGAAAGAAAAAAAAAGAGTGGAACCATTTTTAAACTGGTATTTATATTAATACCTTGAGGACTTGGCGATGTGGGTTTCTCATTGGCCCTGGGGATCCAGTAACATGGCCATGGACTCATCAGGGCATAGTTTCATTAGGGAAGCTGACTGCTCTCACCCATGGTTTTACTGCATTTTAAATATTGTGCTATGTTTTTTGCTACTTGTTCTACAGTTCTTTGTGTTTTTAACTGTATATGCTGCCCAGAATCATATATGTGAGATTGGCAGCTATATAAATTTGCCGTACTAAGTAAATAAGAGATGGAGGAAATACTTATCAGAGCTGAAGATGACATAAAACTGAATGAGCCAGTTAATACCTATACTGAAATAAAAATTAAGATTAACTTGGTAGGTTAGAGAAATAGGTAGAAAATCATGGAATGAAGTTTGGCGGAGATAAGCACAAAGCTCTCCACTAACGAAACAGAAATAAAATGCAAGGTTTGTATAGAAGGACTGGCCTCTGCTTTGGTAATTGCAGTTGCAAAAGACACAGGGGCCAACAGTGTGATGTGGCTGCAGGAAAGGCAAATGCCTTTTTAGGCTGCATCAATGAAAGTCAGGTTTCCAAAGAATGGGAAGGGGAAGTAAATATTCCACTTTATTCACCATGAGTCAAGCCTCACATTTAACACCATATTTGAAGAAGAATAATGGATGATCAGCAAATTAGCAACTCAAACCCAACATCAGCCCTCCCAAGTAAACCAGACAGGAGACAGGAGTAGATGAGCAAATTCTTGTTTTATTGTAAGGCTACATTAACAGAGCCTTGCAAGTCCGAAGGCACAATCTTCCCACCAGCTTTAGGGTGGCTCTTCTTCTGCCTCGCCTATTTTGCTGGGCAGTCTCTCTTCCCCTCGTCCCCCAAGGTCACTCATGCCTTCGGTTAGGAAGAGGGACCAGAGGAGCTAAAATTTGTCTATCCATTAAGACGGGGGTCACCAACCTTGCCAACTTTAAGCCTGGTGGACTTCAACTCCCAGAATTCCCCAGCCAGCACTGCTGCATTAAGACTCCTCTAAATGAGTCTCATTTCTGTCTCAATACAGCTTTTCTAATTCTGAACTGCCTATAAAACTCCTACTTTCTGTATCTACAGTATCTCTAGAGCACTTGCCCTGTTTTGAAAATCCCTTTGCTACTCAGTTGATGGATAGTGTTTGTTTTGGCAGTATTTTGGCTCCTGAGATCAAAAAAAGTAATTTTGCAATTGTTGCAGTCTTCAGTGGTTATTGTGTGTACTTCCTGCTGTTCCTATTTAAAGTATTCCCACTAAGAGCATCCCTCACTGAAGTGGCCTTCTCTTGGCTACATGTTTACCTAACGTATCAATGCAAGAGGAACAGCCTGTGTGCGTCTGTGTGTGTTATTCCAAGTACGACAGGACAATTCCTGGGATCAACCGTCTGGAAAATGTTCAGCAACATATAGAAGACCCAAGATGCCCCATTCCTCCTGTGTCCACGGGGGTGGGGGTGGGGTGGGGTAGACACCTGCTCCTTCTGGGTGTGGTTTGCTAACATAGGTAGGAAGGGTGGGGCTCCAACTATGCAGATAGAGCCATTATCTCCACTGTTTGCCCATAACCCATAACCTTGATCAGATATCTCACTTGTTCCATTACACAAGTGTGAAAAGGAGACACGGCAGAGGAGAAAATCAGCTGGAATGTTTGCCACCCCCGTTTAATGCCCCCTGTGCCCGAGTTGGCAGCTGGACTGATTCAAATTTAGCAATGAAGAGAGGAGCAGCCAGAGCTTTGAGCCTTGGGTGGTTGGGATAGGAAGACCCTCCCCCTGGCCTTTCTTTGGAGGGGGCAGGGCCACCCAGAGCCCGGCTGGGGACCCGCACCTTCACCCACTTCGAAGGAGCAGCTCCAAGGAGACTCCTGCCTGCAACTCCTGCTTATCAGCCATTTTGCTCCCAGGCCAGCAATTCCCTCGCTGGGAGGAAACGGGATATCTTGTGCACATGCAAAAAGAGGGTTATTTATAGATAGCAGAAAGTAACACAATCACTGGCAAGCTTTGCCTGTATTTATTCTCTGGACCTTTTGCTGTTATACAGGAGAAACACGAAGGTTATTTTACTGCTGGGCTTGAACTGAGGCATGCAAGACGTGGGAGCAACCCCTCTGAGTGGAGCAAGGCCTGGAGGCCTTCAGCTGGATGTCACCTTCAGCTGGGGTTGCTTTGAAATGTCCCAGTCTGGACCTGGAGCTTTGGGGGAGTCTCTCATCCCACCTATTTAGACTTTTTGAAAAGTCTGCAGCTTTATTCTGATTTCAGCAGGACTTTCATAGATCTGTAAAAGGTTGTAGCCTTTCAGTCCTGGGCACATTTACTTTGAAAAGCAGTGATTTTTGCAGGGGCTCTTTTGCAGGGAAGGAGGCTCTGTGGGAATTTGCAGCAAGCGATGCAGTCTCTTACAGGAATTATTTCACTTAATGACCAAAACTTAGCCTGCAATTTCAGTCATTGATCATGACAGTTATTAGCACTGTGCTCAGTTTTACAAGCTTTTTTTTGCAGTGGCCATTGGCTGACTCTGTAAACTGCTTAGAGAGGGCTGGAAATCTCTATAAAGTGATATACAAGTCTAAGTGCTGTTGCTAGTGCTACCTGGGGCCCATTCTTGGGAACACAGCAACTTCACCCAGTAGAATGTGCAAGAATCAATATTCTTTTCTGGAATAAATTGAAAATCTGGCTTTAAATATCATGTTAAGCCATATTTTTTTAAAATCGTGATTCATGACAGTTCACACAGCAAGTCAAAACCTAGTGTAGAGAAATATGTGAACTTTAAGAAGTGAAGGGCAACTGCTGGCCATGCCAGGGTCATCTATCTGCACGGAAGGAAGCAGGATCCCAAATTGTGTCAGGCTTTTCTTTTCATAGATCATAGCATAGTAGGGTTGGAAGGGACCTCAGAGGTCATCTAGTCCAACCCCTTGCTCATGGCAGGAGGACCTATACCATTTGAGACAGGTAGGGCTGTCCAGTCTCTTCTTAAAAGCCTCCAATGATGGAGCACCCACGGTTTCTGGAGGTATGTCATTCCACTGATATATGTTCTCGCCCACAGGAAATTTATCCTGATCTTCCAGCCATTACCTCTTATTCTGCCCTGAGGTGCTCTTTAGAATAGGCTGACACCCCCCCCCCCCCATCTCTGTGACAGCCTATTGGAAGACTGCTATACGTCTCCTGTAGTCCTTCTCTTTGTTCGGCTAGACATATCTAGTTCCCTCATTCATCACATCTTTGTTGCCCTTCCTACACACTTTCAAGGGTCTCAACACTTTTTTTTTTTGCATTGTGGTCACCAAAACTGGTTGCAGCATTCCAAGTGTGATCTTACCAGTGCAGTATATACTGTAGCGGTATTAATACATCATGAGATCTGTTAATGCAGCTAGGATTGTGTTGGCTTTTTGGTGGCTGCAGCATTGCTGGCTCATAGGTAAGCGATTGTCCACTAGATCCCTCTCCCAGTGACTAATGTTGAGCCAGGTACATCCTATTCCATCCCTGTGCATTTGGTTGTCTCGCCTAAGTGCTGGGCCTTACTTTTCTCACCAATGACCTGCATTTTGTTGGATGGAGCCCAGGGTTGAAAGAATCATCTTAGAACTTGGCCTCCATTTTCCTTAGTTTGAGAAAATGGCTCCCAGGTTCACCTGGTAGCTGTAGCCTCAAATATCTTTCCATAATGTTTAATTATAGTTATTTATCAAGAACAGCCTTGCTCTGTTAATTATTTTTAAATTGTGCTTTTAAAATAGTTTTATTTTTATACATAAAACCATTTATTCATTGTTAGTTGTTTTGATTCTGGCTTTTGGTGGAAACCAAAGCAAGGCCAGCAAGCAGAACCCCAAGAAACAGAATAAAGTAGAAGATATACTTGAAGTAAGTCCTGCTGAGTTCATGGGTCAAGGCTGAAAATTCAAGAAAATTTCCCTGCTGCTGGTTGCCTGGGTCAGCCTAATTGCTTCGGTTACTTGGAGGTAACTGGCCTCCAGAAACTAAATGTGATTTCTTGAAGCCGCCAATTATGACTCACTTTGGAAGGCAAAAAACGCTCTGGTAATTTTGCAGCCCTGTCTGGGCACTTCCAGCCCTTACATGCTCAGACAAGAAATGAATGCAGTGGGCATTCTGACATACAGTACTTCTGGGGTAAAAATTAACAGAGATGGGAGGGTGGCACTTCTCCACCTGTTTCCTCTAAGCAGCCAGCAACCAACTTGCTGCTGTAGGAGTTGGAAGAAGTGGTGGTCGTGGTGGGGAAACACGGCTTGAGTACAATATTTTCCAGGGCAAAGGTAGCACCAGTCTCAGCTTGAGCTCACCTCCCTGTCAAAGACAACCACCCCAGCAAAGCTGAAGAAACGCAAATGAGTGTGATCTCTACCTTCCCTCCAATGTGGTGTTAGCAACTTTAGGGTATTTCAGTTCTGAGAATTCTGGGAGTCAAAGTCCACTCATATTAAAGTTGCTCATTTTGAGAAGCATTGGTCCAGTGCATTGGTCAAAACCATGAATGGAAATGTAGTAACAAATTGGTGTGGCTGCAGCTGTTCTTTCTTGCTCTTCCTCTCTTAAGAAGCAAGCTGAAAACTCCCAGACCCAAACAAGGCCCAAAATTACCCACGGAGGCTGATCGCTATGTATCATACCAGTATCTCGGAAGTCAAACTATACTACAGGTTGCCCACTGGCACTCTGGACAGCCTGTCGGAGTCTGGCTAGCTGACTGTCACCCCTGATCTTAGGCAGGTGGTCTCCTCCACTGGGACTACATGGAAGGTGATCTGCAGGAAAAGTGCAAAAGTTTCTCTCAGCCCAACCTACTTATTTCTCAGGGTTGTCACTGTCAGGAAAATAGGAGGAGGAAAGTGTATTGGATATGTTCACTGCCTTCAGTTATTTGTAAGCATGATAAAGGCAGAATAAAAAAAAGAGATAGGCCAGTGATGGCGAACCTTTTACTTATCGAGTGCCTAAAAGTATGCGCTTTGTGCGTGCTATCCACACTTGCGTGCAGCTCCTCCATGTGCACTGCATGTGCAACTGCACCATCTGCGCATGCATGCAGGTTTTGCATGTGCAATGTATGTGTGCTGCTTGCAGGCACTCACGCATACATGAGCAATCGTGTGTGCATGCGCGGGAGAGCTCTGAAGACCAGTTGGATTTCCTGCTGCAATCTGCTCATGCAAAACGGAGGACAAAGACCAGCTGGGTCTCTGCAATCGTGTATGCATGCATGCACAATCGCATGTGATGCTCAGCTGGATGTAAGTTAGCCGACAGCTTGTGTGCCACCTGTGCCATAGGTTCACCATCACCGAGATAGGCATTGCCCAATTGCAGACTGACTTTGATATGACCCCTCAGAGCACAAGGAAACAGCCAGGGGGTTTAAAAATCAACAAGGCTTGGTTTGAAGTGCAAGCTGGGAATGCTGTGTTCTGCTGCGAAATTAGAATTCGAATCCTAGTGGACAACCACTTAAATAGGAGCCAGCAGTGGCTGCAGCTGCCAAAAAGGCCAACACCATCAACATCAACAATGGGATAGAATCAAGACCAGGTGAATTGTTGGTATCGCTTTATAATGCCTTGCTAAGGCCACACTTAGACCAGTGCATCCAGTTTTGGTCACCACATTTCAAAAGAGATGTTAAAACTTTGGAAAGAGTGCAGAAAAGTGTGACAAAGATGATCTAGAGGCTAAACCATATGAAGAACAGTTACAGGAACTGGGTACAACTAGTTTAGTGAAAAGGAGGGGGGCTGAACCTATTCCCCAAAGCTCAGGTGCTTTCAGAAGATAGGTAGGCAGAACAAGAAGCAAGGGATGGAAACTAATCAAGGAGAGAAGCAATGTAGAACTAAGGATAAATTTCCTGGTAGTGAAAATAATTGGGACAGCTGGCCTTCAGAAGTTGTGGAGGCTTTTAAGAGGCTGGACAGTCATTTGTTTGGAATGGTCTTGGGTCTTCTGCTTGGGCAGAGGGGGTGGACTAGAAGACCTCCAAGGTCCCTTCCAACTCTGTTATTGCAACCACCTTGCTCAGCAATGGAAGGTCCTGTCCCAACTGTGGTTGTGAGTCAAGTAGTACTTGTACTCCCTTCTCAGACCTGGTGTTGGTGTTGCTACTTGGGGCTCCCCCCGCAGGTGGCCTGTTCTGTCAGGCAGGAGCAGGGGGGAGCCCAGCACCCAGAAGAGAAGGCAGCCCCCTGGGAGGCCAGCTCAGCCTGCTGTCTTGCCTGCCTCTGGGCACGAGGAGGAGGCGGAGGCGGTGGAGGAGCAGAGCCGAGGCTCTCCAGCCAAGAGAGAAGCTGAGTCACGACTACTTTGACTCCGGCGGCCCTCTTGCCTCCCTCCTCCATTACGGTCCCCGGCCGCCCACAGCCCGCCTCTTCTCTCGGGACTTCGGGAAATGGAGAGAAGTTCCGCAACTGCCCGGCAAAACCACACACGCGCGCGGCCACCCCCCCACCCCCCCTCCAGGCACGCGCCCGGGGCTCTGGCCGCAGGCTGCCCCCTTCACCCCCGAGGGGTCCTCCCGCCTGAGGGCTGGGGGAGGGGCGGGGAGAAAGGCGGGAATCACGGGGCGCTGGACCGGCGGGGCTCGGAAAGGCCGGCCGAAGCCCCCCGCACCGCCAAGTGGCCCCGGGGAAGCAACTGCTGGGGGGGCGGGGGCAGGAGAAGGCGCGAATGGCTGGGCCGAGGGGGGCCCTGGCGGGGCAGGGACGGGCCGAGGACCCTCCGAAGGGCACCGGGCAGAGGCTCCAACCGGCACCTGCTCCTCGGTCCGGCCGACCCCCTCCTCCTCCAATGGGCCGGGCCGCAGCTGAGGCGACTCCGAGGGGCACGTTTGCCAATCCGGCCGCCGGGCCCCCCTCAGGACCAGCCCCCTTCGGGAAGAAGGGCGACCGAGCCTCCGCCGTGAGGCTCGGGCGGCCGGAGAGCGCGGGAGGGGGGAAGTCGCCACTCTCGGCCCGCGGAGCCCGCGTGGACGGCCAAGAGGCGCCGGCGGTCCCAGGGCAGACGCCCCTCCAGGGCCGAAGCCGGGCACGGGCTCCCTCCCCGCCGGCAGGAACCGGCCCGCCCTGGCCAGACCCACCCGCGCCGGCCCGGCCCGGCCCGGCCCCTCCGCGCGGCTCCCTCACCTCGGCAGGGGGAGCCCCTGGCGAGCCCAAGGCGCGGCTGCGGATGGCGAGGCTGGAGCGGCGGCGGCTGCAGGGGGATCTTCGGAGCGGAGCGCGGCGGAGGCGGAGTGTCGGAGGGGGAGCTTTCCACACCCCGGCGCGCTCCGTAGGCCCCGCCCGGCCTCCCCACACGCCCTCCGGTCCGGCCGAAACTTTCCCCGGCGGCAGCGGCGGCGGCTGCAGCGCCTCTTCTTCGCGCCTCGCCGACCCGGCATCGCCCGCCGCGAGAGAAGGACTCCGGGCGGCCCGACCGGGAAGCGCCCGCTCTGCTCGGGGAAAGTTGGGCGGCCGGCGGGGGCATCGCGGCGCACACCAGGAGCCGGGCCGCCGAAGCGGGCGGGGCTTCCGATGGGGGTCCCGGCGCCGGCTGCCCCCCGCCACTGAGCCCGGGCGAGGGCGAGGCGGGGCCGCGCGACCCCCCAGCTGCCCCCCCGCCCCGCCATGTCGGCCAAGAGCGCACCTGCGGCGCCCCCCGCGGAGAAGGGCCAGGGCTGCCCCGCCGCCCCGCCGCCCAAGAAGAAGAAGCCCAAGTCCGGCTCGTCCACCCTGCGCCGGGCCTTCAGCTGGCTGCGGGGCCGGCGGAAGAAGGCGGCGGCGGGCGGGCAGTCCGGAGCGCCCCCTGCGGAGGGCAAGAAGCGCGAGGAGCGGCGCCAGGGCAAAGGTGAGGCCGGGCCCGGAGGCGGGGGGGGAGGGAGGGGGAAGGGAGGGGGGGAGGCCGCGGGGGCGGCTGGCAGCCGGGGGGGCGGGGCGGGGCGCGGCGCGGCGGGGGGGCTGCGGAGCGGCGGGGCTGAACTGGCGCCCAGCGAGCTCTCCTCGCCCGAAGTTGCAGCGCCAGCCTGTTGCTCCTTCCTCCGCTGCGGGCTCCGCGCTTCCCCTCCCGGAGCAGAAGCCGCTTCAGCCTTCCCGCCACCTGCCCGCCCGTCCGGCTGGCTGGCTTCCCTGGGCGCCGTTTCTTGGCGGTCTTTGGGGCTGCCCGGGTGGGGAAAGGGCTCGGCAGGCACCAACCCATCCGGCGGCAACCCGGCTTAGGCGCACCGTGTGCGGTCTGGCCAGGCGGGCTTGCCTGGGGCTGGGCTGCAGCCGGGAAGTTCCTGCCGGCCGTGCCAGATGGGGCCTCTAATCCCCCCTGCAAATCTCTTCCCTGCCGAGGCCGAGGCTCTGGGGGGGGGGAGTGTCCTGGGAGAATCCTGGTGCAGCTCCAGGACCCCCCAAAAGAGGGAGGGAGCTTTGCGAGAGCTGATGCAACCGGGCCCAACCCTGAGCCCTCTTGCCCGGGAAGCACAACTGGAGGCAAGGAAGGTTGCTGCTCTCCCTTAGGACTTAGGACTGTGCACTGAGGGGTAGGGAGGAAGGCGCGAGCCTGGCCAGTCACTGCAGTCAGGCTTGAGCAGAGTTGGGAAAGTCCTGGACCGGCTGTGGCCTGCATGCTGTGGCCCACCTGGGGAGTCTTTGGGCCAAATTTGGCTGAAGCCGCTGTCTTGGGAGAGTTTACCACTTCCTGCTGCCTGGTTCACTCGGTTCAAGGCCGAGTCAGCCAAAGGGGCGTGCATGTGTGTGTGTCACATAGATGGAATGGAGCATTAAAGTGGGGGCAACGTGCCAGGCAGGCAGCTGGACTTTGTGGATCTGAGTCAGGGACTGGCCAAAAAGTTTCCTTGACCTGAAGATGCTCCGGGGAGAACTGGGAGCAAGTGATGACATGAGAATAATGTGATTCTTTTAATATGTTAGCTAGATATTCCAGATAAATAGCAACAAAAGTGGAATTCTTCGGTTTGGCATATAATTTGTGGACTGACAAAGCACATTGTCTGTCACCCATGCAGCCAGATGCCAAATATAGTTGTTTAATGTTTAAGATGTCATGAGACTTTTTATACTTCTGCAAACTACTCTAATATGGTTCCTGCCTTTTAAAAATCCATAACTTACACAGATCACCTGACCAGAATGGTGTAATGTCTCTTGCCTTGAGCAGGGGGTCAGACTAGAAGACCTCCAAGGTTCCTTCCAGGATTCTGTGTTCTGTGTTCTTTCCAACTGAATTAATAGGAGGACGTTGATGTCAGGGTGAAAATCATTGTGGGCACATTGGTACTTAAACAAACTTACAAAGCCAGCAGCTCTTCTCTCCCTCTTCATCATCTGGGCAACATGCAGATTTGCCTTGTTTTAATTGGAATCATGCTTGATCCCTCCCCCCCACCAGGAAAGTCAGAGGCCACCAGAGGTCAAAGCAATGCAGGAGAGATGGCGGATTCGTGAAAGCAAAATCTGCCAGGCATTGCCTGGGAAATGCGAGTCAGGCCCATGGGAGGCATTTCCCCCTCCCCTTGGCATCAGATGAGTTGGGGTGTGTGTGTGTGGGGGGGGGGGGGTTGACTTCAGCTCTAGGCACAGACTGGCTGATTCCAGGGAACTCATGTGGGGAATGTGGGCTGTCCAAAAGGCAAAGAGTAGGCATTGGGAGCACTATCTATAGTTAGAGCAGTCTTTCTCAACCTTGGGGACTGAGGTGTGTGGATGTCACTCTCAGAATTCCCCAGCCAACCATGCCAGGTGGAGGATTCTGGGAGTTGAAGTTCGCACATCTTAAAATTGCCAAGATTTGATAAACACTGAGCTAGGTAATCCTATCCCAGACTGGTGCTCATTAAAGAGGTCGGATTTCTCACAGGGCTTGGGAGTATGATGGGAGCTGTAGTCCATTATATTCAGAAGGCAGCAGGTGGGGAAGGCTGGTTTTGGTGACTGCTTCATTTTACAACTGTTTTTGCTGAGCCGTTAAGCAAATCTGGCTTCTCCCATTGTCTTTGTTGGAAGCTGGCTGAGAAAGTTGCAATTGGCTATCACATAACTCCGCGACGCTGAAACTGTTGGCAAAACAAGTTGGTTGCCAAGTACCTGAATCATGATCACATGATTGCAAGGAAGCTATGAAGGTCATAAGTGCGAGGATTGGTTTAAGTCACTTTCTTCAGTGCCATTGTAACTTCAAACAATTGCTAAATGGATGTTTGTAAGTCGAGGACTCCCTGTAGGGCTTTCAAACTCTTTTGTCTCTTACTGGCAAGATAGCAAAGGATGCCCCGTTGGCGCCCCGCCCCCGCCCCCCCCCCCCCCGGACTGCATGGAAAGTGGCAGGTTTTGGAATGGAGCTCTGCTAATATGCTAATGCCTCTTTCTTTGAAAGAAGAACTTTTGGGAGATTCCCTGGAAGATGATGGCAAAGGCTGATGACATCTTTTAATTTCAGGTGCAGGGTAGTGCTCTTTTTCAAAAACCATCAGCCATTGGCCACTCATCTTCAATCTGGAAATGTTCGCAGTCCCTTCCAACTTTGGGACCTGACTCGGTGCTATTTTCCTTGTACGGGTGAGAACATGCGCCTGATTTGCCATAGTGCCATTTCCTAGAGAGTTGTGGGTCTCAGCACAAGCTGGAATTATATTTGCAGGCGTTGGACATCTGTTTTGGAAACCTCATTCATGTGTCTTGGAAGGAAGAGCCATGCTGTGAGATAAAACTTTGTACTGTCTATAGAAAAATGTACCTTTCTCCACAGCTGAAGGGACAAGAAAGTGGCCATTCAGTCTGGGGACCCCAACAATTTGCTCTTGTGAATATGGAGATCCTCAGTCCTGCAGGTCACGGTTGTCCCAAAGGTGCCTTTTTTTCAAGAGGCAAACGGACTTTCTGGTTGTTGTTTTTTTATTTGAAGATGTTTTGCTTCTCATCCAAGAAACTTCTTCAAACAGTTGAAGAAGCTTCTTGGATGAGAAGCTAAACATCTTCAAAGGAAAAAGCAGAATGTCCAGTTGCCTCTTGAAAAAAGCACCTTTGGGATTTGTTGAGTAAATTTTGCCCCATTTTATGTCCTTTCTTGCCTCAGTTGTTAAGTGAATTGCTGCAGTTATTAAGTTAGTCACATGGTTGTTAAGTGAATCTGGCTTTCCCATGCTTGACAGAAGGTTGCAAAAGGGGATCACATGACCTGGGATGCTGCGACCGTCACAAATATGAGTCGGTTGCCAATTTTGATCATGTGAGTGTGGGAATGTCAACAATGGTCGTAAGTGTGAAACACAGTCACATTTCTCAGTGCTGTTGTAACTTTGAATGGTCACTAAGTGAACTGTTGTAAGTCGAGGACTGCCAGTATTGCTACTTTGGCTTTTTGAATTCCACTGGTCAGTCAGGAGAGGCTGGAGAGAGAGGAGGGGGCTGCCGCTTGCAAGAGTGAAGGGGAGCAAGGACAGGCCTCTTTGCTGGCAGGCTGTAGGGGCTGCATGGTAGCTGGGTCTTTTCTGTGGACACCAGTATAGAATGGAGTTGGCCGGGGTGCAGATGGGCCAGGCTGGATTCCCGAAGGAGGTGTTCTCCCTCTCTCTCTCTCTCTCTCTGCACCCTCCCCCCAACAAGGTAATCCTGCCCATCTTGAGATCTGTGGTTCACCTGTTGGGGCAGATCAAGCGAGATCAAGTTAGACCGACAGGGCGCTAGGCAGGCTGTCCATGGGGTGCGTGCCTGTGTCAAAAAAGTCAAAATGGTGGGCGTGACCTTGTGATCGGAGCCCTGCCCCCTTTTTACAGATATCCTCCTGCGGAAGCCGCTGAAAGCTGGTTAATCTGCCAGCTCAACTGTTTTTCAAAATATATTTACTTTGGCCTCGTTTTGGAAAGAAGTGCGATGTACAAATAACATTCATTTGGTTTATCTATTCTATCCTACTTTTGTTATTTTTTTTACAAATAACTCAAGGTGGCAAACATAATCAACCCTCCTTCTTCCCACACCAACTACCCTGTGAGTGGGTTGGGTGGGGGGAGAGGGGGACTGCCCCCCCCAGCACGAAGGCTTCTCCCCTGGGCTTCTCCCCTTCCCCAGCCCTGGTCACAGCAAGAAGACCTTCAAGGGCCTTTTTACCTCCAAGGGAAAGGGAGCCCAGCCGGGGCTGTTGGAAAGTCTCTCCAGCAACAGACGGCCAGTCGGGCCTTGCGGGAAAGAAGTGCAGAGAAGAGCCTCGCCTGCCAGGATCCGGCATCCATCGTGGAGGAAGTGGCCGAGCGGCAGATTCTGACCACCCGGATTCCTTCCCTTTGGAGATGCCCTTGACGGCCAAGTCGAGTCCCCTTGGAGCACGCGAGGGCAAGGAGCCACCCATGTGAGTTTCTCTGTGGATTACCAAGGAGACATGAAGTTCTTCGCCTGCCAGATCCTGATGACTCCAACAGGCTCCTGCTGGATGAAATCACCCCCGTCTCCCCAGCACATCTTATTCACGGCTTCCAAAATGCTGAGAGCAGACGGGCCGCACCCTCTTCCACTCTTTCGGCACCGGGACTCCTATGTAGTTCAACAGCTGCAGCAGCCTTGAGGGGCCCACTGGGGCCTGGATGGGAGGGCTCGCCTTTACTGCTGTGTGTGTGTATGTGTGCGTACAACCGTCCCCCAGCAGCCAGTTTTTAGCCTCCACCAGCACTCTGCCGGCCAAAAAT
>JAEANM010000156.1:0-43908 GCA_017656035.1 Myanophis thanlyinensis | reverse complement strand
TGGCTGCGTAAGCATTTCTCTGCATATTGTACCATGTATGATTGTGCATGTGACAAATAAAATTTGAATTTGAATTTGAATTTAATAATAAAATGGATTCACATGAATACTGCACTTACCTCTTTGGAACTATATAAGAATCGCAATTAAAACCTTTTTTAAAAAGTGAAAGATATAACACTAGAAAACTAAAACATCAGTTTTGCTTTTGTTTATTACTCAGTTCTAATGGATGCACCAAGTGCAACAAAAAAATGTAAATTTTCAAAGAAGTTTGATTTTTAATTAGCCACTGATTAAGTGAGCATAAATAACTGAAGAAGCTTATTTTTCAGGTATACAATTAAATTTCAGATAGATTTATTCTTATTCCATTAAAATGGTGGGTAGGAATTCAGAAAATATAGAGTAGAAAGCAAAAATAGCTTAGGCTCCAAGATTATACTTCTGTGTACCGTTAACTAGGAACTGAATATAATGTAACTTAACTTCCAAACAAATCTACATAGGATTGGACTGCACACGCTATTCTAAAAGAAATGTCTTCATTTTTATACTTTCTTGTCTGCTCTACTTTCTAGAAAATCATATTACTGTGTGCTCAATCACACCAAATTATAATGGTTATTGATGTTGCTCTTGTGTTATCCTCCTAAAGTACTTTATCACTAGAATACAGTGATATTGTGGAAATCTACGAAAGCTCTGTTGTTAATTACAATTAATTACAATTCACACATATATTATTTTTCTCTCTAAATATTCCAGCTTGGTTTCCCATGCCAGAAATCTTAAAATCATTCCTAAAGGGCAATATAAGGTTAAAGTATTTTTGCAGGAAATACTTTCTTTTGAAAAGAAAGAAGCAAACAGAAATGACACGTTTTTGGGGGTACCTTGTTGGCATATGTATTTGTGTATCTGAATAGATGTTCTACAGTCCCCAAAAGCTTATACCATTATAAATGGGTCTGCCTTTCATGTTCTATAAGACTCTGGGATTTAGATTAAATATAGAGCAAATACCTCTGCATCCTTTCATTTAAAAAAAAAAAAAAAACCCTGAGCTACAAATCACAAATCCTCTTAGTTGAAAGTTTGCAGATTTTTTTTAAAGTTGAACATAATGAAAAATAAAAATGAATGTGCACACATTCCATGCATTTTTAAACAAAATAAAAGAATATTCTACTTGTCTTTATAACACATGCGTCTATGCACACATGCTAGTCTCTCATATTCTTCTCCCAATACTAAAAACAAGGGCCAATGTGATTTATCTCTTTACAGACTCAAAGCATGTTGTGTTATCATACTGTAAGAACTGTAAGCCCTGTTTGGAATAATTATCAGATCAGATCAGTTAATATAAGTATCTAGGTCAATAAATATTCTTTCTGACCTCATTTGATTTTATAGGATGGGGTCTGCTTTGATGTAAAATAGTCTGTTAAAAATGTTGGTCTTTATATTAATCAGTCTTATATGAAAATATGAAATCAATGTTTCCTTTACCAGATTTCCTATATGTGCCAAATGCTTTATTGATAGACTCTTTGACAAAATGTTCTCTTTTACTAAATTGCATTAAAGTCAAATTCAGAAAAGCTCCTCAACATTATCCATAGTACTGTTGGAAAAAAATAGTTCTGGTTATTTAATAGTTTGGTAGCATCTCTTTAAAATGCTGGAGATAGTCTTAAACCCTTTCAGAATGTTCCTCTCAGAATGTTTTAGGATAATTCCAGAAATATTTTTTCAAGTAATACAGGCAGCACATATGGATTGCACAGGCTGCAGTCCTACAGTTGTTTTTATGACCTTAATCTCTTTCAGTTTAAGAAGCTTTTCTGTAGTTGGTTTTGCATAACATGCTGAACTGCAAGCTAGCCTGCCATATCTTAATCTTACATGTTACATGTTGCTAATTTATGATTAATGTGTTAATGTGTTGAAACCAGATATTTAAATAGCAGTTTATTTTATTTCATTTCAGTGCTTTGAGATGTCTTTAAGTGCATGATTGTTGTTCAGTTGTTTCGATCTGGACTGCCATGAGATTTCTGATGCACATTTGAAACTTCCATGCATGAGATCAACAGTGCAAACAAATCTGTAACTAAACCTGTTCCATCAGCTGAAATGAAGAGGAAAGCAGGTGAACAATTACAAGAGGGACACACTTATTTTTGTTTCACAAGCAGTCTGGTGATGCTACTTTTTATTTTATTTTGATTGTGTAATGGATTTCTGATGCCTCTACTGATCCTAAAATATCTCCTAGACACCATAACATTGCTAAGATTTACTTAGTATTTTCTGAGAAGATTTCTATTATCAAACTCGAGCTTCAGTCTTCAATCATTTTAGGCCATTGGATTCTAAATGCAAAAAATTATCCTAGCCACTGTATATAGATACCACATTGTTCACCACCTTCTAAACCCCAGTTAATAGCAAGATAGGCACAATGCTATTTTATTTCCATATGAGAGCCGCCATAAGTTCTCTTACCAACTGAAACTTGTGCAAGCTGAGCTAAGAACTTGTTGACATGCCCTTATAAGTTTTTTGGCGCATTCCTGACATGGTTTTTTATTGCTTTTTCCTGCTGGGCGAGTAGAGTCAAGTAAAATGGCCTGCTGCCTGCCAACTTCAATTCAACTATGAAAAAACACTATATATATATTTGTGTCATCCTTGTGTAGAGGCCATGTTAATTTTCTCTGTATGGTTCCAATTTTAGGATATGTGCTGCTGAAGCAAGCACAAAAGAAAATACTATAAAATGGCAAAATTATGGGTCATATTCACAGGGATTTCTTCCTCCATGTTGTTGTAGCTCTTTACAATTCTACAAAGGGAAATAATACAGATTAAAGACTGTACTACTAGTTGCACCTTCTATCTAACATTCAATTTTTAGCTATAGGTGTCTGTTTCCAGCTACAATGACCAAAAAAATGATAAAGCATGAACCTTGACAATACAAACTACATCTTTGGTGCTTCTGTTGTGACATTGCATACCTGTACTTAAGGTATGAAGTTTGCATTGTGGTGCCATGATGCATGTTGGGTACTTGCCTTTATACTCTTCCATAAACAATTCTGTTTGCAGCCAAGGCCAGCTTCATAATTTCCCTCAAAAATATACAACTGTTTTTAGAAGAAACATTATCTTTAATGCCATTGGAAATAGTAGTCCCCAACTAAAATAATTTTAAAATACGGTATTGCACCTCAGCATAAAATAAAATATATTAGGATCTTCCTTTAAAAAATCTCCAAAATGATATATGAATAGATGGGAATAAAAACATATGATATACATGTACTTGATAAGAAGAAAGTAGAATTGGTGATATAAGATTCAGAGGGAACGACTCAATTCAAGGTTTCAATTTAAGAGCAAACTAATTTTATTTGAGACATTTTAAAATTTAAGATTTCACTTAAAGAAAAGGTCATTCATTAATCACAGTGGCAAAGCATCAAAATGCCTACAGCTGTTTCATTTGCAGCATAATTGGATGAAATCTGAAAGGATAATAGATTCTTTGGAGAATATTAAGTATATAAAGTTTTAGCCAGATTCTACAAGAATTTCACCACAATAATTTTCAAAATATTGCTCCTGAATCTTTTGTAAGACAGAGATTACTGTATTTTTCAGTATATAAGACACTCCGGAGTATAAAATGCACTTAGCTTTTGGGGAGGAAAACAAGAAAAAAAATATCTGCCTCTGCTTCATAGCAATTTGTCTTCTTGCAACAAACAGCCAACAGCCAACAGCCTCGCCAGTTTCAGCACAGCCTGATTTGGTAGAAGCAGCTGATTGGTGGTTGAATCTGCCTCCCAGAATACCGATGATCAGCTGTTCCAGGCTGTGGGGATTGCTGTGGCCTATCACCGCCTATTGCTGCCTCTGCGAACCCCATTTTTACCTCTTTTTTTTTTTTTTGCTAATTTTCAGCCTTTTTTGGTCCATTTGTGGCCTGTTTTTTGGCCTTTTTCAGCCCGTTTTTCAGCCCTTTGGGGGGCTGTTTTTGGCCTTTTGGGCCTCTTTTCAGCCTTTTTTGGCTTCTTTTTCAGCCTTATCAGGCTTTTTTCAGGCTGAACAAAGTGCCAAAAAAAGGTTGAAAAATGTGCCAGCAGATGGGCAGAGCTTTGGCATCATTCACTGTATAAAATGCACAGACATTTTCACCCACTTTTTTGGGGTGGGAAGTGTGTCTTATACATATAAAAATATGTACATAGATAGAGAACAGATATCAGGGCCAACAAGGACACTAAATACTGGTGAACCAGTGATGAAAGTGTCCTACTCCCAACTTAAAAATAAAAACAGTTTAAAAAGTAATCTACTTCTTCATTCACTTTCCACTTCTCATGATACTGAATTATAACCATTGACTTGTTTTTGTATCACACTATATTTTACTCTTCTAAACCTAAACTTTCTGGGGTAATAAGGGAATAAATATGGCCAATTAACAAATCTGACCACCCTGAAAAGAACTTTTACATCAGTGAAAAAAGTTCATGCTATCAAATTTACAGTTATTTGGCATGTCTATACTAATTAATTGACTTGCAATGGAATCAGAAGATTGGGACAATGAAATTCAATACTACACAGATAGGCAAGTCACAAAGCACAAGGTTGGCAGAAGAAAAAGTAACATACATAGCCACGCATCCCCATGTTTAAAAAAATAGTAAATGTTTGGGCCAGCCATTTTAATACTATCCTGACATTCACTCACTCTTTATTGCTCCAATCACACAAAATTTATCCCATTGGTTATCTAAATTGGCTAGATACAACAAATCTGTAGAAGACATCAAAGCCTATATAGAAAAGACAAGAGGCCTTTCTTTCTTTGCTCAGGAGTCCCCTGAATCTTCATACCTCTTGCCTCGGGGCAGTGTCTCTGTTAGCTGGATCTCCAGTATGTGCTTTCCCTTTTGATGCATGCTTGTTACTGGCTGATGTAAGATTCTGCCATAGTAATGGAGGGGGTGTGGCATTGAGGGTTGGTAAGTGAGCTGGTGTGAGTAAGGCCCATGTGAACTAAAAGGGAGGTTTGCTCTCAAGAATTACTGCCCTGCTGAATGGGGGTGTTTATGCCTCGTCAAGGCCAACTGTCCTAGAACTCTAGATGGATGAAAACACCTGAAGATATACCCCCATATGATACTATGCAGGGAGCGGATTGGACATTCAACCTGGATCCCTGCGAGAAAGGATTTGGGGAAACTTTCAATATGTAATTTTTGTGTCGTTTGGCTCAGATCTTGCTTTTCTTTCACTGCTATCATTTCAAACTCAGTAAAAGTACCTCTTGTCTAACTCAATGGAGTCAGAGGTTTTCTTTCTTGTGATTTGAATGGAGGCAGGCCTGACAGTCTCAGTTGTTCCTACTGCTGAGATCACCTATCTCCCAGGAGACATCTACTTCTTGGCCTTGAAGTGTGATATAGAACTCTCACACTTTGTGCTCCCTTTCTGGAAATTAAAAAGTCAAAAATATTTTTTATTTATTTATTATCAATATTTATATACCGCCCCCTCTCCCAAGGGACTCGGGGCGGTGTACAGCCAGATAAAATACACAAATAGACAATTTAAAACCGATTAAAATTAAATTAAACTAAACTAAGGCCGATTAAATCAAGATTTAAGAATTTATAAAGTCAGAACAATATAAAATACATTAAAAAACCAAATTAAAACCAATTTAAAATTTAAATTTAAAATCTAGAATCCCCCACCGACAGTACTAAGCCAGACCGGCTTGTTGAAACATAAGGGTCTTTACCGTTGTGTGCCTATAGCGTGATTCTAACCATGCCTTGGTTTTTACATTTCATGTCCACTATATCTTCTCTCCATCCCAGGTTCTGTATTTCAGCTCCCTGTTCCCTTACGTGGTCCTCTTGTGCTTCCTTGTACGTGCTTTACTGTTAGAAGGGGCAGCTGATGGAATCAGGATCATGTTCACTCCCAAGGTAAGAGACTCCGTCCTTGGGCACAATCCTGGTTTTGAAGTATATAGGTAGTCCTCGAGTTACCATCAAAATTGGGACCAGAATTTCTTAGCAAAGCAGTTCTTAAGTGAGTCTCCTTCGATTTTAGAACCTTCGTTGCCACAGATGTTAAGCAAATCACTGCCGTTGTTAAGGGAATCATACAATCCTTAAGTCAACCGGCTTTCCTATTGATACTGCTTGTCAGAAGTCAGGTGTGAAAATTGCAAATGGTGATCTACATGACTTCTGGAATGGCTGTAATACTGGTTGCAAAGTGCCCTAATTTTAATGAGGTGATTGTGGGAATGTTGCAGCCAAGACTTTGTAAATCAGTTTTTTCAGTGCCTTTGCTGTACAGATAAATGGCTTATGTCATCTGAAAGGAAGTCCAGAGAAAATTAAAATCAATTGAATAAGAAAACATCCCACAAGCCATCCAACACCCATTCTGACCTAAGATCTGTTAAGAAAGGTCCCCTGTTAGGAGAACGAGTGCGTTAAGTGAAGCGTAATGAGAGTGGTGTTGTAGAACACACAAACCAGCATACAGAGACACTGAATTGTAAAACAAACAGGTTTTTACTTCTGTGGAAATACAGGTATGCAAAGCCCATCAATCAATCTGAATCCATACATGGTTTAAGACATCAACATTTACAGTTCAGGGATAATCCAAAAACATAATCCAGAATCATATAAACAGTTCAGTACACAAAGCTTGCAAAAACAGTTGCAACTCACAGTAATTCACGCTGATCAGTAC
Source organism: Myanophis thanlyinensis (assembly GCA_017656035.1). NCBI lineage: Eukaryota > Metazoa > Chordata > Lepidosauria > Squamata > Homalopsidae > Myanophis > Myanophis thanlyinensis. The sequence continues at coordinate 37,104 of JAEANM010000156.1, read as the reverse complement.
ACGGTGCATCTAACAACCAGCAACTAACAATCAGCATCTAACAACCAGCAACTAGCATTGATTCTGGCTCCATCTTATGGTCGCTGGAGGAAACAGCAACCAATCACATTATAGTAGTGATTTAAAGATACATGTATTGATCACTATCGTGGTTTATATATTGCCAACCCAACTGTTGAATGACATTCCTAACAAGATCTGATGAACAAGTCAGGTTTTAAAGGCTCATTTAAACAATCCCATGGGGGAATGATTTGTGTGTGTGTGTGTGTCAAATAAATCTAGGTTGGAATGGCATTCTATAGTGCAGGTCTCATGTGTCCCATCAGATGACACTGTTTAATTGATGGGACTTGGAGTATGCTGGCTCTGTCAGACTGTATGGAATGGGCAGAAATAGGCAATCCCTCAAAATCCAATTCTTATCCCATATAGCAGTGTTTCTCAACCTGGGCACCTTGAAGGTGTGTGGACTTCAACTCCCAGATTTCCCAGGCAATGTAGCTGGCTGGGGAATTCTGGGAGTTGGAATCCATACATCTTCAAAGTGCCACATTTTGAGAAACACCGCTGTATAGGATTTTGTAAATGATAACCAGCTCCTTGAATTGCATCCAGAGACCTACTGGCCTACAGTGCAGCTCACAAAGCAGAGATATTTCATGGGTCTGTCCATAAGTGTCCGTGTTGCCACATTCTGGACCAGGGGTCTCCAACCTTGGCAACTTTAAGACTTATGGACTTTAATTCCCAGAATTCCTCAGGCAGCTTTGCTGGCTGAGGAATTCTGGGAGTTGAAGTCCACAAGTCTTAAAGTTGCCAAAGTTGGAGACCCTTGTTTTGGACTGCCTGTAGCCCCCAGATAGTCTTCAAGGGCAGTCCTGTGTGGAATGCACAGTGTAGTCCAATCCAATCATGAGGTGACCAAAGCATCTTGAGGGTTTTTTTTACGCCTTTCAGCAAATGAGAAAAGCAGGGTCAAAGGTGCAGAAATGTGAAATGTTGCCTTTTGCCCCTTTCTCATAATTTCTTACCTTTCCCCACTCCCCAAGCTGTCCATTTGGGGAGATATGCAGGTCTGGCGTCAGGCAGCCACCCAGGTGTTCTTTGCCCTGGGCCTGGGCTTCGGCACCATCATTGCTTACTCCAGCTACAATCCTCAGCATAACAACTGCCACATCGATGGGTTGCTTGTGTCTGGCATCAATTTCCTTACCTCGGTGCTGGCCACACTGGTGGTTTTTGCCGTGCTGGGCTTCCGAGCCAATGTGTTGGCACACAAGTGTGTTGTAAGGTTAGTGTCCATCTAACTGTTGGTAAAAGGGCGACAAATATGATCCAAGAGCCCTGGTTGTGCAGTGTTCAGAATGCAGTATTGCAGGTTAATTCTGCTCACTGCCAGGAATTCGATCTTGATTGGCTCACGGTTGACTCAGCCTTCCATCCTTCCAAGGTCAGTAAAATGAGGACCCAGATTGCTGGGGGCAATATGCTGACTCTGTAAACTACTTAGAGCACTGTAAAGCAGTATATAAACAAGTGCTAAACTAAACTATGATCAGATACTAAGTCTTGCAAGAAATGTCAGAGTTTGCAGCAGCAAACACATTCAGAAGCACACACTTAACTGATTCAGCAGGATTCCATTATATATAAGAACCTTCAGTTTATATATAATATCACATGAAGTAAACAAAACATACAATACCAAAAGCTCTTTCAGCATGGTAGAGAGAAGTAGTAGCAAGCAAAACACAAGCAGAGGAGAGGAGTTTCAATTTCAGTTCAGAATTCAGCATAGACTGCTGAGAGCTGCAGAGCTAAGCCATGCCCAGGCTCCTGGTTTTTTCCAGCAAATACTGTTTCAGTTACCGATTAGCTCCCATTGGCTGATTTAGTTGCCATGCCTATTCATTGGCTGACCTTGTTACCATGTCTCTCCCAAGTCATGAACTCTCATATACTGACACGAAATGAGCGGGGATATGATACCCCTTTGAAGCACTGAAGGGGATGTGTAATAGCTGAAGGTAGGTCCTAGGTTGGCTGGGCTACTTGGCTCCATGTGTACCAGGCATTGGTGGGACAAGTCTCATTTACTCCCAGAAAAAATCTGTCATAAGCATCTTTCAGTCATTCCCCCTTCTCGTGGCATATTGGTTTTCTAGTATCCATTGCTGTTGCCTATCTTGCAGTTAAAGTGGCTTGACTGACTGTCCTCTTCATGCTACTTATGAGATAGGCAGGACATTTCACAGCTTGAGACGCCTGGATATTATTAGGTATTATTCCCAGTTATGCCTGGGAATAACTGCGTATTATTATGGTTCATTGCACAGTTCAACCAGATGTTTAGACCACATTTGGCAATTTTTATCCATCTATCAAATCCTTCCCAAGGATTTGGGGTAGGCCAATGCTGTTTGATGATTTTAAAAGGTGGTTTTTGCAATTGATTAATGGATTTTTTTCCCCAATTCCAATGGTGTTCAAGCAGTGCTCCAGATGTTTCGGGATTGCACCCTAGGTGCCTATCGCTATTGGTAATGTCTTTGCTTCCTTTTGCCACAATCATTCTACTTTTATTTGCAGAGCTTTGTATTTTATTAATTTTTCCAGTTCTTTCTGTTCTGTTCTGTCTCCAGTTTCTGCCTTGTCTACTAGTTACATTTTTTTTTATTGTCATTGCCAACGATTGTTACATCTGGAGTGTTGTTGGAACATTCTTGTCTGGTTGAATTCAAAAGGCCCAGAATACTTTAGCTTCTTCATTTTCTATTATTACATTGTCTATTTTGGGGTCTCACCAGTTCTTGTTTGCAGGCAAATGATATTTCTTGCAGACACTCCAATACACTATTGTTGCTATTTGTCATGTCATTGTACGATCTTGCAACAGCCAACTAGGTTGCTTACTTCAGCTTCTTTGCACAGGCAGCACTTGCTGTCGTTCTCTTCTCAGTTCTGGCTTTGTGTGCATGTTTTCTTCAGCCTTGGTCTTGTATAGTTAGAATCAGCCGCTCTCTCTATTTTTTCAGCCTGCTTTTAGTCATTGCCAGGTCTTGTAATCTTCTTTGCCTGCCGGACATCTAATACTTTGTCTTTCCAAGTCTCTTTTCTATTCTTCCTCTGGTCTTTCTTGTAGGCCAGTTTGACCTTTGGTAATCAGTAAACCTTCATAGTGCACTAGTTTCAGCAAATCTTCTTCACTGTCCTTCGGATACTCGTGCCTTTTTCCCTTCTTGTCTGGTGTACTTAAGTCATTCTATATCCACCTACACTCCTTGCTAAGTAATCAACATCATTGTGAGGTTGAAGGGTATGATTCATTGTTATTATTTTTCTGGTCTTCCTATCCAGAACTTTTAGTCTGCTTGAGTCCAAACCATTATTACAGCTGTGTATCTAATGACTGGAATTGCCTAGGCATTGATTGCCTTGATGGTGTTTCTTCCACTGAGTTTGGACTTCTAGAAGCGCAGTGGCACAGTGGTTAGAGTGCAGTACTGCAGGCTACTTCTGCTGACTGTCAGCTGCCTGCAGTTTGGCAGTTCAAATCCCACCAGGCTCAAGGTTGACTGAGCTTTCCATCCTTCCAAGATGGATAAAATGAGGACCCAAACTGTTGGGGCCAATAGGCTGGCTCTGTAAACCACATAGAGAGGGCTGTAAAGCACTATAAAGTGGTATATAAGTCTAAGTGCTATTGCTATTGTTATTTAGATCTTCTTCACTCTCCTGATGTATTCACTTCCAATTTTATTGACTTCGGTATACTTGATGATAACAGCTTTGAGGATAACCAGGTATTTGTAGTGATCTTCATCCAGATTCTTGATGTTAGTTTCCATAGAGAATCTTGATTCAGTTTTCTCTATTTTTCCTTACTGATGGTTAGAGTGACATATTTGTCCAGTACAAACTCCATTGTAATATCTTTGCAGTATATACAGCTGATATTGAGCAGCAATTCTATTTCAGATGGTATTTTTCCATACAACTTCAGATCATCCATGTCAAGGAGGTGAGTTAGCCTGGCAAACTGTTGTTATTGTGGTTACTTCTAACCATACTTTTTCATTCCTTATTGCAACAGTCCCCAACCTTTCTAGCTTGGTGGCCCGGCCAAGCAAGTTGGGGAGGGGAGGGGAGGGGAGGGGTGAGTGACAGGCACATACACGCACACACAGCTTCATTTCTGTGAGTGACGAGTGCACATGCCCTCCAGTTATGAGAATGGAGGTTCGCACATGAGTAGCGGGTACTTGTGCTCATCCGCGAAGCTCCACTCATGCGAGTGAAGGATGCCAAGCTCCATTCATGCAAATGGAGCTTCGTGCGCTTGCACAGTGGCACTCCACTCACAGAAGCGGAGCTTCACATGCACACACTAGACCATGTCTCCTGCAGCCCAGTTTCGAACAGGCTGCAGCCCCGAGTGTTGGGTCCCCTGCCTTATTGCACTGGTGTCAAACTCGCGGCATCACATTCCCTTCGTGGAGCTGGGGTGAGCGTGGTCTGCGTGTGATGCATCCGGCCCGCCGGCTGCCAATTTGACACCTCTACCTTATTAGAGTTAATGACCAGTCCATAAAACACATTTGTATATGTTAATTGTTTATTGTATGTAAGCATATGATCATAAAAATAGCAATAGCACTTGGACTTACATACCACTTCCTAGTGCTGTATAGCACTTTCTGAACGCTTTGCAAATGTCAGCATATTGCCCCCAACAATCTGGGTCCTCATTTTACTGATCTCAGAAGAATGGAAGGCTGAGTGAACTTTGAGCCACTGAGGATCAAACTTCTGGCTGTGGGCAGACTTAGCCTACAATACTGCATCATGCCCACTGCACCACCAATTAGCTTGCAACAGTTTAAACTCTACCTGGAATCCTCCAGATGTGTTGGACATTAAATTCCCAACTTACTCTTGAAATTACAATGTTGCCTCCAAGTTTTGGTTGCCCAACCTTTGTCTAATGTCTCCCAGGTCACTGAGTTTGGGTTTTTATGTTTTGTTTGGGGGTCCATATGTTTTCTAATCTTTCTACTGTATGTTTATTTGTCTGGCAGAAATGCAGATCTTTTGGCAGAGCTAGTGAACAATGGTTCCCTCTTGGCTGAACTTCCTGCAAATCTGTCTGAATTTTCATCTGCTCAGTACAGCAATTGGTTTCAGGATCAGTGGAACGATACAAAGACGCTATTGCAGGAGTGGAAACTTGGTGACTGTCGTGCAGAAGATGAAATGAATAAGGTAAATAGGTAGACAAGGGATGGATTCACAAATCTGGCTAACTATAGATAATTCAACAGCATGCTGCTAAACAATTTACCAGGATCTATAAATCCCAATGGTTGAATTCACCAAAACCAAAATAGCAAAATTATGGATTAGAATGAGGTGTGTGGACCCAGTCATGGATGAGCTGAAATCCATCCTAAGAAGCAAAGAACTGCATTTGGTGTAAAAAGAAGTCACGTATTGAGCAGACATGGCCCTGCATATGTTATGACTTGCCAGTCAAAACATAACCTCTCAGTTTAGATTCTCAGATTCTCAACCTTAGCAAGTTCAAGATCTGCGGATTTCAACTCCCAGAATTGCCCCAGATACGCTATTTCAGTGGTGACAAACCTTTTACTTACTGAGTGCCAAAAAGTACTGCTTTGTGCGTGCCATCTGCACTTGCATACGGCTCCTCCATGTGTGCATGGGCAACCGCACCATCTGAGCATGCATGCAGCTTTTGCATGTGCAATGCACTCAACGCTGCGTGCAGGCGCTCACGCACATGAGCAGTTGTGTATGCATTCACAGGAGAGCTCCAAAAACCTGCTGCAATTGCGCGCATGCACAGCAAAGGCCCGAAGATGAGCTAGTCTCTGCAATTGCTCATGTGTGCATGCGCAATCACATGTGCATACTCAGCTGGAGGTAAGTTGGCCGACAGCTTGTGTGCCCAGCAAGATGGTTCTGTGTGGCACCTGTGCCATAGGTTCGCCATCATAGCTCTATTTGGTGTCTTCCGGATGTGTAAATGGGGGAATGCTGGCTGGGGAAGTCTTAAAAGTTGAAATCCTCATATCTGGAAGAGATCCAGATTGGGGAAGTTTTCCATTTGCTTTAAATTTGACATTTGCTACAGCTCCTAGCGTCCATATTTCTCTCTCTCTCTCTTTCTCCCTCAGGGTGTAGAAGGGACAGGCCTGGCCTTCATCGCCTTCACAGAAGCTATGACCCTGTTTCCAACAGCCCCCTTCTGGTCTATGCTGTTCTTCTTTATGTTGCTCAATTTAGGGCTGAGCACCATGTTAGGGAACATGCAAGGAATCATCACTCCTTTATTGGACAACTTCCAAGGCCTCCAGCGCCGGCGGACCCTCTTCACAGGTCAGCAAAGGGGCAGTCTTTCTTCATCTGGGGCAAGGCCAAAATTCATGGATGTGTTATATACCTCAAGGGCTGGGATTTTTGGCTGCAGTACTTTGGACTCTACAGAATATAGGCAGCTTAAGTAGGTGGAAGGATCTATAAAATATTCTGCAGAAAGAGGGGATAGGATTTAAGATTCCAGAAGAATGAGTTGCATTTAAAACGGGATGCTAAATAATGGTGTTGATTGTTGATGGTGCCATTTCAGTTGGCTGGGTCGGAATTTGGGTGCTACTACTTCTTATTTCAGCGTGCCAGAGGACAATGAATGCATTTTAAAATGAAATCATTTTTAAATCAGTCTGGTACTCTGCAGGACACTGGGGAAAAGGAAGGAACAAAAGATGATATGCCAATTCCACATTTCTTATATCACAGGGAAGCAAAAAAAATAAAGCATTCCTTATAGCAAACACTTCAACTACAATTCATTTTAAATCCATGCAATCGGAATGTTCACTTTAAAACATTTCATGAGAAAGAACATCATTTGGGGCTTTTTCCACTGTTAGCCCAGCTGCCGGCCATTTTTGGTCTCCACACGCCCCATTTTCAGGCCTTTTTCTGGCCTGTTTTTTCGGGCTGTTTTTCCCCTGAAAAAAAAAACAACCCTAAAATGGGCTAAAAAAACCCTTAAAATGGGCCAAAAAAGTCCTGAAAATGGACTGAAAAAAGCCTCAAAAACAGGCCGAGAAAAGCTCTGAAAATAGGGCATGCAGAGCCCAAAACCCTTTTGTTGTTGTTTTCCTCTTCTAAATCTAGGTGCGTCTTATACTCAGGTGAGTTTTATATGCTGAAAAACAAGGTAGTTGGGCTTGGCCACCTGGCATTTTGCTCACATCATATTTCTGTTTGAAACAGGGATCCTGATGGAGATACCTACTGGCTGTAGATATCTGATAGGCCATTAAAATAACGGTTACATTCCTGCATTACCCTTAGTTGTGATCCAGATAGCATCTCCTATTTTTAATAATGCAGCCACTTGTATCTTATGTTGCTTATGCTGCTTATTGGCATCCAGAAGCCTCTACTTAGTCCTCTAATCACACCAATGTTGCTAAATAAAAAAAGCAATGACACCTCTCTTATCTGTATTGCTTCAGATGTTCTGACAGGTACCTGCTCATGCCACTGTATTTTTTATGTTTTCTCTCTCTACAGTCCTGTGCTGTATTATTGGATTCTTGCTGGGCTTGATTTTTGTTCAGGGCTCAGGCAACTATTTTGTGACTATGTTTGATGACTATTCAGCCACTCTGCCCCTGCTTATTGTTGTAGCCAGTGAAGCTTTTGCCATAGCCTGGATCTATGGAGCTGACAGGTAATTCTCTTACCTTACCTTCCATTTCTGCATTTGTTTGTGTGGTGGGAAGTTGGAGAAAGAAAGATGGGGTTTAATCGGCAATCGTAATTTTTGCGTAACCTTTGCGCAAACAATCTCGTTCAGCTGTCTGCTACTTTTGCCTCTATGTTTCTCTTTTGCAGGTTCTTGGATGACATAGAAAACATGCTGGGCTGGCGGCCGTGGAAAATCTACAGCTACATGTGGCGCTTTGTGAGTCTGGCAGCAATGTTGTGCTTGTTGCTAGCAAGTTTGGTGTACCTGCTCATGAAACGCCCCACCTACACCGCCTGGAACAGAGAAAAGGTTAGGAAATTTACCTACTCTTGTTTTTCATGCGTTGCAGTTAGCCTGCTTGTCTTCCGTTTGAAAATAAACAAACATAAAATGAAATCTTGGGATTGTTTAAACTAGCGGTCTGCAAAACTTTCCAGCTTTACAGACTGGCGGGGGATGAGGAGACGGGATGGTTCCTCGTGAGCAGCAGGGGAACGCATGCGTGCATGCAGCTCCATTTGCGCGAGCAGCGGGCGTGTGCACCTGCTGCTTGTACAAATGGAGTCATAGGCACGCACTCACCTGTCACTTCCATGGCTCTGTTACAAACAGACTCCAGCCTGGTACTGAACTCTGGCCTCAGGGTTGGGGACCTGATTTAAAGGGAAAAGGTTCACACAATACTTGGGTTGCATCATATTATGGCTTACTTACAGAGCAGCGTGTGGAGAAGAGCTTTTTCCACTGAATTCTCTTCCTGAGGAAACCAGTGAATGTACAAAAGAGACCTGATATAAAAGTGAGATAATGCATCTAAAATTTCCTCTCTTCCTTAACTTTCCAGGCAGAGGAGGAGCAGCTGGAATACCCACCATGGGCTTTGGGTCTTCTCATTAGCCTGATTGTTGTGGCTGCTCTACCCATTCCAGTCATGTTTTTTAGACAACTCTTGCTGGAACGGTTTTCCCAACACAGCCACAACTCTGGCCAGATACCTGTACCCACCGAAGAAGAAGAAGAAGCAGACGGAGTTCAAGAAAAAGAAAGTCCAGCTGATCTTGAGCTCGATTACCCAGGCAACGGTTACTTGCTCGTGCCCGCAGAAGAAGGGCAGGAATAGAATGGTTTATATACAGGTACAACTCAACTTACAACCACAGTGTAGCCCAGAATTTTGGTCATGAGCCATTGCGATCATAAGTTGAGGCACCACATACCGAACTTGATTTTATATCCGTTTTACAACAATCATAAGGTGAGTCATAAAGCAAATCCAGTATATCCAATGGGTGGGTTTTTTTTTTTTTTGCCATTTTCTGCTGGAAAATGGCAAAAAACATGGCAGATTGTGGGCATATGACCGAGAGCCCCTGCAACAGATTATATAAGTGAGCCAGTTGCTAAGTGCTCAAAATGCAATTATGTGACCCTAGAGGAGTGCGGTGGTTATAACTTTGAGGATGGATCACAAATAGCTTTTCTGAAGTCCATCATAACTTTGGAGCAGTTGGTTAAGCAACTATTTTGAAGTGCATCATAACTTTGAATGGTTGTTAAGCAACCATTGTTAAGCGAGAGCTACCTGTATAGAATATGCAATTCTCCGCCTGATAGCTGCTGCATTTCCAGTCTTCTAACAGCCTTAATAAGAAAGAATATTTTGAACTCGTAGTCCTGCATGTAGAACAAAAGAAAAGGTACTTGGGTCTAAAAGGAGAGACTCGTTATAGTGTCTTTGGAGACTGACACCAAGTCCAAGGCTTCCTGAGCTAAACCATCATGGCTTTTCCACTGGAAGCTATAAGCTTCTTAATTTTCAGCACTCTCAGAGTCATGCTTGTCCATACCTGTTCCACTCATAATGGTGGAGTGGAATCCGAGTGGCTATCAGTAGGGAGGGAATTCCAAGCGAAGCATTTAAAAACAAAATCAAGTATTTAATCCTAAGCGCTTATTCGTTAAGACTGATTACCCATTCCTAAACGTTGAACCTATATGATCAGTGTAGAGTATATTTTTTAAGATTTAGATGGGAGTGAGAGGGGGAGAAATAATTTAAAATGGAAATTAGGCTGCTTTCATGTTCTCATTTAAGCAGCATATTTCGCTAGTGTTTCTTTTAAAACCAAATAGAAAAGGGTGTGGAAAGGGTTTCCAGAATTCTTTTTTTAGCCTTTCATGACAGTCCTACTGTAGGTCATGTGACTAAGAAGAAATGGGGCTTAGATCAGTGGGCAACATTCCAAGCTGCTGTCCAACTACCTCTCCCACAGAGATACATAGAGGGGATTTTTCTGAAAAATTTGGTTGTTTTTTTAAAATCATGGCTTGATCCGAATCATTTCAAACTTGATCTTTCTTTTCTGGACAACGTCTCCCTCCCACACCAGATTTGGTCCTATTCTGCTGATGAACAAGGCAGATAAAGTCCTGAGTCCCTTTACATAATTTCTTTGCGGCATTCCATTGGGTTGGAAAGAATCAAAAAGTTAATGGTAACACAAGTGTGTTTAAAAAATTAATAGGGCACTAAACAGTTGTAGCTTTATAAACATTTTAAAAAAATACAAAAGAGAATAGTTAAGGATAGCTATAGAAGTGAAGACTGCATTATTATTCCATTCTTTTAAAAAAAGCTGCCCTTTGTAGGATCAGAGAAAAGACAGAAAAGACATAATCAACTTCCAGAGGGATAGTTTGTCATATGAGCCCTATTTTTCAATAAATGTGAATGAATAACACTACGATTCCATACCATCTTGGAAGACACATGACTTGTGCTGGAGGACAGTAAAAATGAAAATTGAACGATAAAGGATCTGTGAATAATATATATTTAAATGGACTGTCTTCACTTTGGTGAACTGTCAAAGAACCTTATTCTGTTCCCCCTGAAGGCATGTTCAGAAATTATTGGTTGGACAAACTCTGATTGGAGAAATACAGTTACTGGATTTCAAAGTACTATGCTCTGCAGTGATCAGTGGTAAAAGGAAATGAGACCATCAAAAAACACAATGGCTAGACACTATTGAAATCCACACCAGCCAGAGCATAGAATAACTGAAAGAAACCATACAAGACAGGAAAATGCTGGGAATTCCTGAGAATTGGAGATGGTTGAACAGATAGCAACAGTATCAGCATCACATTCTGCAAAACGAATGAATGAGATCCAGGAAATAAAGATGTGATGTCCAGGTACATTTGATATTAAAGCATCTATGTCTCACACTGGTATGGGTTCCTCCGTATTCCCAAAATTCATTTTAGATTGTAAGCTCAAGAGCAAGGACCAGCCTGATAACTGATGACACCACATCCTTTCATGTTCTAAAGCAGTGGTCTCCAACCTTGGCAACTTTACAACTTGCGGACTTCAACTCCCACAATTCCTCAGGGGGACAGGAACAGCATGTGATGGCTGAGGAATTCTGGGAGTTGAAGGCCACAAGTTATAAAGTTGCCAATGCTGGAGACCTCTGTTCTAAAGCAATGTTTCTCAACCTTGGCAGTATTAAGATACTGGACTTCCAGAATTCAGCCAGCCAGCCATTCTGAATGGGGGGGGGGGGGGGTTTCTGGGAATTGAAGTCCACATCTCAAAGTTGCTGAGGTTGATAAAATTGTTTTAAATTAATTTAGACTAATTGTTATCCTGGTGACTTGGAAGAATCTCTGGCTTCTGGGTTGGAACCTCTTAGGGAGGTTATCTCAAATACTTAAAAATATTTGGAAGAGCGAAATTGTCAAAACACATTGCCGGTTATGCAGCTGTTGGTGGTGCAGTTTGAGAGCTCTGTTACTACTAGTGGTGTGTTTATTCCTTGCATAATCTTAGGATCAATTGGAAGGGTGGGTCACAATACAAACCACAGCCTTAACTTCTGTAAGATTCTACAGTGGAAAATAAAGGGGAGAATGGACTTTTCCAATACTTTGTCAGAGATTATAGCTCAAAGAGCTAAAAGCTTTGAAGAAGTAGTCAATAGACTGCTTGTTTTATGATATTCTCTATGGGGAATTACTGGACTTTTTCAATAGTTCAATAAATGAACTGTATGTTGGAGTTTAAATTTTGTTTTGAGGACTTCCCTAATGCAGGGAAGGACAAAGCAAGTAATTAAAACTCCACTGTTCTGATGACGGGTGTCAATTTCTTATGAGGGAGCAGAACCTGAGGTCTACAAGAAGAAAACAGATCTTTCATTGTTTCCCCCTTTCTCTTCAATAAAAGTTGTTTAGCACAAACAATTGCATTGTATTAAATTCTGGGGTGAGAAAATGCGTCTGATTTCTGTCTTGATTTAAACTTCTTTATCGTACACTAAAGAACTGCAGTGGCAATAAAGATAAGTTGTCAAGTTCAAATTAGGGAAGTTTTCCTTGCTCAAATTGGGGCACTTAAAAATAGTGTCACAATTTATTTCATTTTTGTTGGGCAACTTAAGGACAGCAGCTCAGTCATTCTTTGTGCTGTAGCTAGGGCTATACAAAAAATAAAAAGTTCCAAAATGTAAAACAGGTTGTTTCAGGGATTTTGGAATTCACCAATTCCCCATTCAAAATCAGATTTCATAAAATTGTTGTTAGTTGCGAAATCATGTCCGACCCATCATGACCCATGGACAACATTCCTCCAGGCCTTCCTGTCTTCTACCGTCCACCGGAGTCCATTTAAGCTCATGCCGACTGCTTCAGTGACTCCATCCAGCCACCTCATTCTCTGCCGTCCCCTTCTTCTTTTGCCCTCAATCATTCCCAGCATTTGGCTCTTCTCCAGTGAGTCTTTCCTTCTCATTAGGTGGCCAAAAGTATTTCAGTTTCATCTTTAGGATCTGGCCTTTTAAAGAGCAGTCAGGATTGGTCTCTGGTTTGATCACTTTGCAGTGCAAGGGACTCGCAGGAGTCTTCTCCAGCACCAGAGTTCAAGGCCTCAATTCTTTGGTGCTCAGCCTTCCTTATGGTCCAACTTTCACAGCCATACATTGCAACTAGAAAAACCATAGCCTTGATTATATTGGCAGGATGATGTCTCTGCTTTTTAGTATGCTATCTAGCTCTGCCACGACTTTCCTCCCTAGAAACAAGTGTCTTTTAATTTCTTGGCTGCAGTCCCCATCTGCGGTGATCCTGGAGCCCAGGAAAATCAAATCTGTCACTACCTCCATTTCTTCCCCATCTATTTGCCATGAATTGAGAGGACTGGTGCCATGATCTTAATTTTCTTAATGCTGAGTTTCAAGCCAGCTTATGCACTCTCCTCCTTCACCCGCATCAAAATGCTCTTTAGTTCCTCTTCACTTTCTGCCATTAGAGTGGTATCATCTGCATATCTGAGGTTTGTTGATATTTCTCCCAGCAATCTTAATTCCAATTTGTGATTCATCTAGCCCCGTCTTTTTCATGGTATAAACCCAGCTGGATTTATGGGTTACATTACTTTCTCAGCTGGATTTCTAGCTATCTTAAAACCATTGTATGTGAGACTTTAATAGAAAATTCTAGACAATTGGATACCCAAAATGGCAACGTTATGGGTTGCATTTCTCTTTCTCAGCTGAGTTTGTATCCTCCTTAAAACTTGGGAGTGTATTCAAGAACTTTCAGAACATGCTGTCTGTCGAACCCGAACTTGGCATATTGTGTAGCCATTTTAGTTGGAGCATCATTGTAATCCTTTATTTCTTTTTCTTCTATTGCTATGTATATGTAAAGGGGGATTTCGGGTTTGCCAAATTCCTTAGGTTGGGAGGAGTGAGTGAGGATTGTTTTGGCTAATTCTTTCCTGTAGAAACAAAGACAAAGACTGTCCCTGCAGATGGTGAAGATGGAGTTTGAAGACACCGGACGATATTGAATTTTATTTTATTGGTGAATGTGACTTGTGGGATGTTTCTACTTTGTAATATTATGTGGTGTAATTCTGGTTTGTGTCAGATCCGGAATTACAACAGACTTTGCCATTTTGATGATTACCTAAATAAAGGAACTTTGGAAGATGGACTTTGGATTACTTTTTGGGATTTGGGTTTCATCCCTTGGAAACCTGACATTCCAGACCTTCAAATCCTGATCCCAATCAGGGATCTTTTTCCAAGGTCCTGAGCCCTGGCTGCTTACCTGAGCCATTCCGATTGTGCAGCAGCAAAGACTCAGAGAAGAATACTGTCTTGTTTAGCAGCAAAAACACAATTCTTGAATATCAAAATGATGGCCAAGAATAGAAAAACAGTGTTTTCCTGAAGTTTTGAAATAAAAGGCCTAAACATGCCATATTAAAATGCTTGTATCACCTTTTTAAAAATGCTGAAGCCCAAAATTTCAGGTAATACACGCATGATTTGAGATCCATGTAGCTAAATTTACATCTCTCAGTATTTCAAAATGGTCAAAATAAAATGGCAATGCCTTATGGGAATTAATATGACTACATTTTCAATTTTAAAAAAAGATTTTAAAAAGACCAGCTACCTATATCAGTTGTGTAAACTTATAATGCGTGGAGGAAGAACAAAAACTGCATTTGTTTTAATGTACTGTAATTGAAATTAAAACATAGTTGATATCTACCAATAGAAGAGAATATTTGTAACTGGGGCAGAACTTTAGAGATCTCAGTGTTTGGTGGTTTTCTTGCAGACATTTCATTACCAAACTAGGTAACATTATCAGTGCTAGAAGAGTGGGTTTTGCACCTATCTTGTTATATCTAATTCTGTAATGAACATCTGCAAACAAGCCACCAAGCTCAGAGAGCACCAAGGGACCCGGTAGTTGAAATGCCTCCATATTTTACAATGTTTACTATCAATTATACAACTTGTAGTATTTGGAGAACTCTGCAAGTTAAAGCTCTAAAGCTCTAAAACTTTGGGTTGTATACCTTTGATACACTTGATATCCTAGGACGGGTAACAAATTATTCAACTTTAGGGCATGTAAAACTGAAAAATCAGAATCGATGTCTTTATTTGATCCAGGAAGGAGGTAATGTTGAGTGTCTATTACTTTTTTCTGATGGAAAAAATTTATATGGCCACTAAATGTTGGCACCAACTTGATAGCACATCTATTCTTTCCAAACACCAGATAATTCTAAGTAATTTGGCTGCCATTTGTCTGTTTATTATTATTAAATTAATATGCAACCCATTTCATTAGAATAAAAGCATAAGTATAAAAACATTTAAAGCATTAAGATTAAAATCAGCAACAATTAAGTAAAATCAAGAGCATAAACAGTATAGGGTTAGGGTTTTTTACAGGTGAAAAAATATCTGAATAGCTGAATGCAGTTCCTGATGATATAACACAGGGGTGTTAAACTCAAGGCTCGGGGGACGTATCCAGCCTGTGGGGTACTAGGATCCGGCCCATGGGGTCACCCTGGAAACAGCGAAGGACCGGCCAGTGGTGCTTCTGCCAGCAAAAATGGAGCTCGGGAGCCCATTTTCACTGGCAGAGTGCTCGGGCCACCACAGGTGCCCCTGACAGAAGGGATGTTGAGCTGGCCAGGCCCCTCTCCCCCAAATCAAACACAACCCTGATGCGGCCCTCAATGAAATTGAATTTGACACCCCTGATATAATGTTCATAAGTAGTTTTATTGGTAACAATATGGACATTCTTCAGTGCATAGCCAGTTTATTAATTGAGGCGCTGGCCTAGAAGCCAGGAGACTGAGTTCTAGTCTTGCCTTGAACATGAAAGCTGGCTGGGGGACTTTGGGCCAGTGCCTCTCTCTCAACCCAACCTGCCTCACAGGTTTGTTGTGAGGAAAATAAGAGGAAGGTGGACTTATGTTTTTAAAATAATAAATGCGGCATAAAAATGTACAATAGTTTGCCATTCTTGCATTTCAAATTACAAGCAGTTTTTCACTTTGAGGTTTTTCTTCTCATCATTCTCATCCTTATCACGTATCTCCTCCCATTTACGAATATAATTTTGTTGCTTGTATCCTTACGATTTACATTGATTATTGTTTCCTAATATGATTTGAATGCTTATTTGTACCCTATTAAGTGTTGTATCTTATGATTCCTGATGAATGTACCTTTTTATGTACACTGAGAGCATATGCACCAAAGGCAAATTCCTTGTGTGTCTAATCATTCACTTGGCCAATAAAGAATTATATTCTATTCTCTCCCTGGCCTTTTACTTTTTGCTCATCAAAGAATTCTTAAAACTCTGCACTTCACACAACCTAGATTAAACTACTAGCCAATTCTATTTTGACAGGGTGTACAGTACAGGTAGTCCGCCACTTACGACCACATGAGCCCCAAATTTAGGTTGCTAAGTGAGAAATTCATTGTTTGCACCATTTTATGACTTTTTTTTACCACATTTTAAGTGAATCACTGCAGTTGTTAAATTAGTAACAGTTACCTGGATCCAGTTTCCCCATTGACTTTGCTTGTCAGAAGGTGACTCCAAGACACTGCAACCGTCATAAATGTGAGTCACTTGCCAAGCACCCAGATGTAAATCACATGACCACAGGGATGCTGCAACGGTCACCAGTGTGAAAAATGGTCGTAAGTCACTTTTTTTCAGTGCTGTTGTAACTTCGAACGGTCACTAAGTGAAGTAAATCGAGAACTGTCTGTACTGTAATCCTTTTAGCTTTCTCAGTCCAGCCTTGCGCCTTTATACATTTTTTTTTTAAATTGAAGTTCATTTTGCTGCCCCCTACTGGCAGTGTCTGGGGACTAAAGTCTTTCTTCGAAGAGGGCGGGGCCTCCTACGATTCCTTATCTCGCGTCGCAAGGTCGCTTTACTTTCGCCCCTTCCTTTGGAGGGGAACGACGGTACCGCGGTCACGTGACCCACGAAGCCGTGGTAGAGGGCAATGATGCCCCTACGTGCATTCGCTACAAAAACCAGTTCTGCGCATGAGCCGACGGAAGTTTGCGCCGTTCCATTTACACACACGCACCCCTCCGTGGCTCTTGAAGCCGGCAACCAGAAAAAAAAAAAGGATGTCAACGGCTTCAGCCCGCCTCTCCCTTCTTCCCCTCGGGTGCCGCTGCGTCGTCACGTGACCGGCAATGACCCTCTCCCATTCTCCGCGCTGCTTTTTTTTTTTTTTCCTCCTCCTCCTCCCCCCCCCCACACCTCTCACTATTTTTTTTTTCCTCCTGTCCCCCTGCCGGCCGCTGGATCACGTGACTCTATAAAGCGGGTTGCCGCCTTGAGTCGGGCACAGCTGAGTAGAGTGGAGCGATGGCGGCGGCAGCGGCGGGTCCCGGGAGAGAGCGGGAGCTCCCGCCTCGCAAGGAGGGTGAGCGTGCCGGGGCTCGGGGAGCAGGGAAGGCGGGGCGCGGCAGCCGGGCCAGCCTGTCGGAGGCTGAACGCCGAAGCACGCGCGGAGCTGCCTCTCCGAAGACGAGGGCATGCCCGGGCATGAAGATTTCCATGGCTCCTTTAGCCCTGAGCGCCTTGATATGCTGCTCCTCTCCTGCCCCGGCAGTCGCCGTCCCCACCCCAGCGAGTCCCCCCCATTGCCTCTGCTGGCTGAGGGTTGCAGTCTTGCCGGGCTGAGGAAGGGCAGGGCCGTGGGCATGTTTTGTTTGTGTCCGTGCGACAACCCTGCCAGGTAGGTTTCAGGTGGCGGGCAAAAAGAAACAAACCAACCAACCAACCCTTCGGCTACCTTTGGGCTTTCTGGCTGTTTCCTTCTCCGGAATCTCGGGGTTGCTTTTCCTCTTTATTCTTCAAGTGGTGCCTTGGCTCAGGGTGACTAAATCAGAATGAGGATTTTTGAACTGACAATACGGGAACCTTATCCTAGCAGGAGAGTTTTATTTAGCGCTCCAAAGATGTTGAGCCGGGATTCCGATGAGGATTTGGCCATTGATGGTTTAGATTTCTAAAGCCACCCGACTCGAGAGCGACTCTGATTCAAATTTAAAAAACAAAACAAAAACCAAACCACAGTGCATTAAACAATTCCGATGAGGATCTGTTGTTGATGGTTTAGATTTCTAAAGCCACTCGACTGGAAAGCAACTCTGATTCAAATTAAAAACAAAATCACAGTACATTAATGCACACACACACACCCACACACACACCATGGAGGAGGAGGAGGCTGAAGAAGAAGAAATAGGAATATTGCCACAAACAAACCAGATAATGGCAAGATTGGGTATGGCAAGATTAGGAAAAAGCCTGTTTCAAAGAGAGCAGAGTTGACATGTTAAAATCTCTGGGTGGGAGTGGGCGATGCCAGGGCAGATTTCAGGTGCTGCAACCAAGTTAGAAGTGTTAGAAAAGGTTCTTTGCATGGATTTTGTTGTTGTTTTGTTAAAATTGTTGTAGTCACTATATTCCAAGTGGCTGGTGCACAAAGGAACACAATAAGTTCCTGATAATCAAAGCCACAACAAAACACTGAAACATGAGATAGCGATGGGTGTCAGCATCAAAGTAGAAACTGAAAATCTGTATCAGGGCAGTGTCTTCAGGAAGTTAATTAAAATATCACAAAATTGGCTCGGAAACTTTTGAATTCTTAACAAAGCAAAAAAATGGTATTATAGTGAAGCTGTGGAGTCTATATTTCAGGAGTTTCTAGATGAGCATTTTATTGGGCTAAGATTTCCATTTCTTAAGTTGAAGGTGCAAGTGCTCCAAATTTATTCCAACTATAATACATCCATTTTTTAAAACTGTTATTTGTGTCCCTCCCTCCCTCTCTCTCACACACAACACACACACAAATATCCAGTAATAAAGAGAAAGATGGAGTAGCTGTGCAATGTTTTTTTAATAGTAATGGGACTTTGCTCTTGATAAGTCTCTGTCTCATAAGTTACAAACATTCACATTCGGTTTTGCTTTTCACATAGATCTTTTGGAGTGAAGATTTAATATGTTTAAGGATGATAGATTTGATTTAAATCAGTGGTTTAAGAATCATTACTTTCCTGTATTTTGAAATAGAAATACATTTTTTTAGTACCCGTACTAATTTATTCAGTTTCTGAAAAATGAAACTATTTTGGCATTTGATACACACAATTGTCTTATCTGGAGATTCAAAAAATATTTTCAAGTGATACTATGGTGTTCTGTCTTGATAGGATTTAATTCCTACATTTTCTCCAGCAGAACTCAGAAATTTATTTTAAGAAACTACGCCCACCACCCCTTCTTCCTCCTGTCCAAGTCTCTTCCATTTCTCCTCCCTCCATCTTTGTCTTCTCAGTTTTACAGAGAGATAAAAAAAATGGTGTGTCTTGTCAAACAAGGTCAATCAATTGGTTCCCATTAACCAATATGCCAATAAAATATAATTCAAAGTTCAAATGAATATTCATATTGATGTGTTTGAATTAAATAAGATCTCAATACCATTTTAAAATGTGATTTAACTAAGATCCTCATTTTTTAAAGAAAAATAGTTATCCATTTTGATTGCCTGTTAACATGGTTTGGTAATATACTTTGATAGTTCTTTTATTTGGATCTTAGTTCAGTACTTGAAAGATATTTGTTTATTTCTGCCTAAATTTGAGAAAACAATGAGAAACAATATTTTCCACTTTTAGGCAAAACACAGAGATCATTTGGTAGGCAGAAATCAAAACTAGCAAAATGAAATTGTTTAACAACATTGGAGATTAACTGAGCTACTAAATTTTAGAAATGTATCTAATAATTTGCCTTTGTATTTTTTGACAATACAATTCATTTCTTCACCAAAACTGATATATGAATTGGGTTTGTTTTCCCTAGTCATTGAGATGGATGTTATTGTACAGTAGTTCTTCTTTTGGCCCTTTGTGTATTCTGTTCATTTTTTGTTATAATTTATATTGGATTTTTTTGTTGTTAAAGGTTTGTTTCTTTTGAATTTTAATTCTGTTAGTTATCCAGAATCTCTATTGAGAAATGAGCAGCCATGTAAATAAATGAATAGTCCTTGTTACAGATATTGGTACTAATGTGTATTAAATAAATACCTAGTTAATTTTTTAAACTTAAAAAGGCTATGCTTAATCAGATTAATAATATTTCTAATTCATTTTTTGGGAGGGGCACAACAAAAATCTAAAAGCTACTTAGGAGCAGAAGGGATGTTGCTTAAGAAAATTCTGGGAATTAAATCCACACATCTTTAAAAGTTGTCAAAGTTGAGAAACACTGCTAAAGTATTGTGTAGATGAGAACTATTGCCTCTGAAAGTAGTTCTGTTTGGCTCTTTGGTTGATAATTGTCTCTAGAAGTGCTTTCTGTAAATCTGTCTCATTACTTTATCAAAATCAAGTTAGCGATCATTACGTAAACGACAAGTCTCTGCTTGTTAGCAACTTACAATCTAAATTTAGATCAGGAAGGTTGAAAAAGGCACACGGTATAAATTTGAAAAAAACAGGAAGACATAACCTGCAACATGTTTTATGTGAGTCCAAACTCAAGAGATGGTATTGAAATTTCAAAAAAATGCAATTTTACTGTGGTGTAAAACAATTTTTTTCATTGGCTCATTTTGGGGGGTGAATGAGACACCAGGATGTATTACTCTGTCAGGCAAAGATTATTTCTAAATCATATTCTTTGCTGATCATGGGGAAGTGTTGACAGAATAGAAAACATGGGCAATAGGAACATGTATGTGCAAAGATTTGAGAATACAGACAAATGTTAAGGGGAAAAAATGGCTAAATAAAAATATTGAACTTTTTGTGAAGCTAGCATCACCACTAACCTATATATCTACTTTAGCCATGCCAAGCATATTTTAAAAGCAGGTTTCAATTTCACGTTGCTCTAATATCAGGTAAACCAAAGGCATTTTCTCATTCAAATTAATAACAAATGTATGTACAGGAAAGCTTCAACTTACTTATAATTGGCCGCTTAGTGACTGTTCAAAATTATGACAGACCTCCCTGAAGCTACTTACAACCCAGATTCAAAGTTCCAATGGCCATCTCTCTCACCCACCACCCCGCATAGTCATGTGATCACATTTTGGGTGCTCAGTAACTGGCCTCATCTACATATCTTTGCAGAGTTCTGCGGTCACATGACTATGGTTTAATATAGGTTTTTGTTTTGTTTTTTGCCAGAAATGAGTTTACTTTTGATTTTCCACTCATTGGGGAAGACACTTAGCAACTGTGGTAATTCATTTAACGACTGCTGCAAAAAAGGTAGTAAAATTGGCCATGGTCACCAGCTGACCCAACAAACCGCATGATTTGCTACCATAATTCCAGGCTGGATTACTGTCATAAATCAAGGAATACCTGCATAAAGCTATAAGAAACTCTTAAGCCATACCATTTTTACATTGCAGCTGTAAGGCAGCTTTGCTGTTCTCAAGTCCCCCTATACAGCTGGACCCCAATTTCAATAGTGATGCTGGCCATGATTTGGGGGAATTGTGCTTTTGACATCTGTGTGAGCCAGGTAGAAAAATGTTGAAGATGTTCAAATTATTTCTGTCTGGGTGGTTTTTGATCCTTAGTCTCTTTATTAGTTCTACAGCGAGACCAAAAATAATGAACTGATACTTGAAGCAATCACATGAAATGATAGCTAAATATGCTGCTAGGTCAATAATTAGTCATGATAAGACTGTCTTGAAAGGAAATGGGTGGCACGTCAAAGAAATGAAAAAGGAAATTGGTTTATTTACTAGAACTGATGAAGGAAGAATTTGGAGTTTTTTCTTTATCATCTTTTATTGACATTTGCAACGGGTAAGTTTCAGGCTGAGGTAAAGAGGGGTTTCTTGGTTAAAAGATGAGTCAGCCATGATGTTGACATGAGTAAGAGTGTACAAAGGTTCACATGCTGCTCTGTACGTTTGTTTCTTAGTTTCTGTTCATCATTCTCTTAGTTTCGATTCATCAGTCATCAGTTCCATCCCTTTGGACACTGCAAGATTCACTACCCCATCTCCAGTCGATGAAAACTTCCAGGGAAGGTGAAGAAAGCACTCTTATGTAATGCATAACCCATTCCATTGACCAGCAGCACTATTACTCTTACTTTTATTTCTTCCTAATGTCTAATATGTATCTACATCCTTGGAAGATTCATCCCATTGGCTTTGCTATACCCTCTGGAGCAAGGGAAAATAGTCCTTAACCTTCTACAGCAGAGGTGTCAAACTCAAGGCTCAGGGGCTGAATGCAGCCTTAGATCTGGCCCATAGGGCCGCCCTGGAAACAGCAAAGGACCACCCCGCAATGCCTCTGCCAGAGAAAACGGACCTCAGGAGGGTTGCGTGCGGCACTCCCGAGCTCCGTTTTCACTGGCAGAGGATTGCAGGAGGCCGTTGCAGCCAAAAATGGAGCTTGGGAGCCCGTTTTCACTGGCAGAGCGCTTAGACCACTACAGATGCCCCCGACATGAGTGACATCGAGATGGCCACGCCCCACTTGGCCCCCTCAAAGTCAAACACAACCCTGATGCACACCTCAATGAAATTGAGTTTGACACCCCTGCTCTACAGTGTGACAACCCTTCGGATAGTTAAAGATGGCTATCATGCCCCTTTTCAATCTTCTCCAACATAAACAGGCCTAGTTCTTTTAACTATTCCTGCTAGGATTGTTTTGTTTTCCAAATCTTTCATCATCCTGGCAGCTCTTCTCTAGATTTGCTTCTGTTTATTAAGTGCAGGACTGAGCACAATACTCTGAGGCCTGACCAAGTCAGAGCAGAAAAGGACAATGACTTCTTGTGATCTGGATACTTCGCTCCTCTTGATGCTCTTCAAAAAGTTGTTGGTCTTCTCTTCAGTTGATTACACTATTGAACTTGTGACGACTCAATAGTACATCAAAGTACATGTGTCACTCCTGAACCAGATTTACCCTATCCTGTACATATTTCTCTCGTTTTCCTTATCTAAGTGCGTAATCTTACATTTCCCCCTACAGGTAAATCACAGCTTACCAGGTTCATTTAGTGACCATCCAAAGGGCACTGAAAAAGTAACATGACTATTTTTCATACTTACAACCATTGCAGCATCCCCATGGTCACATGATCATAATTCAGATGCTTGGCAACGGGCTCGTATTTATGACGGCTACAATGACCTGGGATCGTGTGATCTTCTTTTGTGACAGTCTGAGAAGCAAAGTCAATGGGGAAGCTCTTATTAACAACTGTGTTACTAAATTAACAGCTGTAGTGTTTCACTTAATAACTGTGTCACATCAACTGTCTCACTTAGCTACATAAATTTTGGGCTCAAATGAGCTCATAAGTTGATGACTACCTGTACTTACTTTTAACCTGCTTGTTCTTGCCTGCTATTCTAGCCTGTCTTTTGGGATCTTTTTCCCCTGCCCTCCCTAATATTAGCTTTATTTTGGCTTACCCTGTTAAACAACTCAAGCTGTTGCCATTTATTGGGCATGTCATAACAAAACATATAAACTATGCCATAATAACGGCACGTGGCCCAGAGTTCTATTGTGCCAGTCAGTTGATTTCTGCCATTTACTGAGCAAGTTCCATCGTTGGGACATTGCCGTCCCGAGGGTACAAGCCTTCTCTATGGCGGCACCCTCCCTGTGGAATGAAATCACCATAGTTGTTAAGTGAACTGTGCAGTCGTTAAGCGAATGTGACTTCGTCCATTGACTTTGCTTGTCAGAAGCTGCCTAGAAGGAAAGCAAATGATAATCCCAGGGCACTGCAGCCATCTTAAATGCATGCTGGTGGCCAAGCTAGTTTGCCGGTTGCATGCTGGTTGCTGAGTTTGATCACATGACTGTGGGGGAGGCTGCAATGGTCATAAGTGTGAGAACTGGTCATAAGTCACTTTTTGCCATTGTAATTTTGAATAGTCATTAAACAGATGATTGTAAATCAAGGACTAGCTGTAGTTCAATGATATAAAGTAGGATGCTGGGCTGCACAGAGCTTAGATCTTAATTAACTTGACTGTTTTGATTTTTTCTTCTGATAGCTCATGTGTTGTTGTTTTTTCCTTTTCAGGCACAAGTTCAGATCAAATCCTTCAGACAGGAACCATTCTTCTCAGATGGTGAGTTCTAGATTTTCAGCTAATATTTAGACCAGGGTTTCTCAACTTTGATGAGGTTAAAGAGGCGTGGAATTCTGGGAGTTGCTACTGTTGAGAAGCCCTACGCTATAGAGCAGGGATCTCCAACCTTGACCACTTTAAGACTTCTGGACTTCAACTCCCAGAATTCCTCAGCCAGCAGCTGGCTGAGGAATTCTGGGAGTTGAAGTCCACAAGTCTAAGTTGCCAAGGTTGGAGACTCCTGCTATAGAGACATATAGTTCCCCTCCTGGAGGAGCTAGCAATGAAGCCAAGACTTTGATGTTTATTGATTGGTTCTTCTGCAAAAACTTGCAAGGACAGAGCTGGTTAAGACATCGGGCTGAAAATTCTTGTATGATTTATTTTATTTTACTGGGATCCTGTTTCAGCTTTATCAAGGATCGGGTACAGAGCTGTGGAGATGCAGAACGCATTGAGGTGACCATGGCAGAGCTTGAAGATTCAGAGGCTCAGGCTTGTAATTCCAATACCAAATCACTAAGTGAGTGCCTGCGCCGTATTGGAGATGAGCTGGATGGAAACACGGAGCTACAGAGGTAATACGATCAAACTTCAGTGTTTGTTGTACCACCACTGTAGCCATTATTTCTTTTTTAGAAGATATAAATTGTTATTTGCTGTCCCATTATACACAAACACTTCTAAGCAACAGTAACAGTTGGTTGTGGGGGAAGAACTGTAGGAAGACTTGGACTTAATGCAGTGGAGCCCAGAATTACCATCATATGGTAATAAATTGAGGCACCCACCTGACCAACCCAATTTTATGATATATTTTGTAGTAGTTGTAAAGTGAGCCCCTTGTCCATAATAGGCAGAAACTGGAAGTAAATGCCACTTTCCAGCAGAAAACACAGACACACACAGTAAATCATGGTCACATGACTATAGGAAGCTGCAAATGGTCATAAATGTGGGCAGTTATCAAGCACCCAAAATATAATCACATGGTTGCTGTGTGTGTATACTGCCATTGGAACTGAAATTCAGGTCATAAGTATCTTTTGAAGGGCAGTGTAGCTTTGAACAGTTGCTAAGTCATAAGTCAAGGAATACCTCTTGTATAAAATCCCCAGAGTTCAGATATATATCAGCTATTAGTCTTCTGCCTAATAAAAGTAAGCTTTGCATTCATATACTTACTGCTTTTTTGTCTGCTGTTAAGCCCTTTGACACCTCTGTGTAATCAATCTTGAATTGATTAAATCAATCAATTAGTTTTTTTATATTTAAGTACTGCAGCTTGCAGAGCATTGCACAGTAAAAATTAAAGTCTATATAATTGGCTATATCAGTTATTCAAATGCCATGTAAATTGTTCCAGAAGATTGGTTATTAGAATAACAAAATTGGAAGGGACCTTGGAGGTCTTCTAGTCCAATCCCGCACTCAGGCAGGAAACCGTGTACCATTTCAGACAAATGGTTGTCCAATCTCTTCTTTAAAACTTCTAGTGTTGATTGCAGTCTAATGAATCCTATACAGAGTACAGATAGGCTTGGACAATTTTTAAAATAATTATATTAATAATTTTTTGTAGAAGGCCCCCCAAAAAAACTAATGCCCTGTGAATTGCTCTGGATTGAGTCTTGCAAGCAGGGCTACCAGGACTAGGAATAGTATGCATCTATTTGATAATGCCAGTTTGATAGTAAGTGAGCCTAGGAGTTCCTTAGAGGAAATTTACCTTAATTGGATAATAATGCAGTTTTTAATTTACCTGATTCTTTTATTGGAAGGGAATTGTAGACCCAGCACTTTAGGAAGGTATCTGGGTAGCAAAAGCAAGATGGCAAAAGCAAGCCAGTTTGTTCTAGTGGTTAAGGCCACCATGTTAGAAAGCAGGAGACTGTGAGTTCAAGTCCTGCCTTAACCATGAAAACCAGCTGGGTGACTTTGGGCCATTCACTCTCTCTCAGCCCAACCCACCTCACAGGGTTATTGTTGTGGGGAAAATAAGAGGAGGAAGGTGTGTTGAATATTTTTGCTGCCTTGAGTTATTTGTGAAAACAAGGTGAGATACAAATAAATAAAAGCAGCCTGTTTCTGTTCAGCTTGACAACTCTCTCACTTACTGCTTCCAAATCTGGTGGATTTCTAAAGAGCCTACCTTTATAGGAGGCCAAAATTTAACTCTGCTTGGATCATTTTAGAAAACTGTGTTGTATTAGCCTCACTGAGCATCTCCCAATATTTGACTGTCTCTAACATAGGCCTTTTTTTTGCTGCACCCTACAGGATGATAGAACAAGTTCAGATGTATCCCCCCAAGGAAGTTTTCTTTCGAGTGGCTGCTGAGATGTTTTCGGACGGTGCTTTTAACTGGGGCCGTGTGGTGGCATTATTTTATTTTGCATGCAAGTTGGTCCTAAAAGTAAGTGTCGTTTCTAGTCTTCCCCTTTTTCAGATACCCTTCCCAGTTTGCTGGCTTCCTTTTTCATGGACTTCTCCCCATCTTGGCTGTTTTTAATAACTTTTTTTTTTCTTTTCTCGGTTTTGTCGTTTTTCAACAGGTAGTGTGCAGTAAATTACCAGAGCTCCTAAGGACTGTCATCAGCTGGACTATGGAATATATCCAGGAACATGTCCTGTCCTGGATCCAAGCCCAGGGGGGATGGGTGAGTGCATTTAATAGATTTTTTTTTTTATTCTCAGCTTTATTACTTTATAAATAACTCAAGGCGGCAAATATACATAATACTCCTTCCTCCTCCTATTTTCCTCACAACAACCTTTAGTGATGGGTTGGGCTGAGAGAAAGTGATTGCACAAATTCACCCAGTCAGCTTTCAGGCCTAAAATAGGACTAGAACTCACTTGGTGACTGGCCCAAAGTCACCCAGCTAGCTTTCACGTCTAAGGTGGGACTAGAATTCAGAGACTCTTGGTTTCTAAGCCAGCACCTTAACCACTATACCAAGCTGGCTCTCATTTATAGTATAGATGTCAATTTAGAGTCATTTAGAGTTTACAAGGACTTTATGTTGACTTCCTTCAGATTAGAAAACCTTTATCAAAGATGTGAGCAGATTTCAGTTTTTTAATACAAAAACTCCAGAGCCCACAAACTGAAGCATTGTGCAGTATAATTATTTTAATTATTGAATTTATACAGAGTAAGCCAAAACCAGACAAATCACATGGTGGTTTAGCACCTGGTCACATTCATCTTTGTAGTTCACTCAGGAACAGGCAAGTAATTAAATTCCTTTTTATATTTAACAACAACAACAAAAAAAGAGGGAAGGTGAATTGTGGAGTGTTCTTAAAGCTTCTCTTTTCTCCCAGCTGAACAATTCCTATGTCAACATTTTGGAGAAGGGAAAAAAACCTGAACATTTTTTGAGTGTGTGCCATCCCAAAATTTTCAGCTGTCATGGATTTTTGTTTAAAAACTTTCTTTCCCCATAACCATACAGTAGCTGGGAAACAAAGACAGCCTGGTTGGTTCAGGTGTTGGGTTGATCCAGGCAGGAGTGGGCGGCGGAATGGACGATCAAGACTACCATTGCTGGATGTCTCAACCCAGTCTTCACTTCACAAGATCGCTGCGAAGATAGAAATGCAGGGGTGTGGGCTTTCACGGAGCAACTGTAAACATGACATCCTCATCTTGATGCTTGTACAGGTAGTCCTCAACTTAGGAATGTAATGGAGCCTGACCCTAAAGTGGCCAGCCCAATTTTCAGCCTTTTTTCAGTAGCAGTCGTTAGGTGAATGCCACGGTTGTTAAATGAACCAATTGTTTGCTCCGGGGCCATTTTTGCCAAAAAAGTAAATGTAGAAAAAAAGTAGAAGTAAATGAGAATCTTCAGCCTTTGCAGTCAAATATCTGTAGGATACTTCAAATGGCCATCAAGGTTAGCCGGTATGTAGGGCCTGATATGCAGTCGCATGATTTGCAGCTGTCAGAGCTTTAAAACCAGATCGTCAGTACATTTTTGAGTGTTCTCATAGTAAGCACCAGGTCAGGGTAAGATGAGGATTACCTGTATTGTGGTAACTTGTCTTTGTTTCACCATAAGAGGTCTTTGTATTCTCCTTCCCTTTGTTCTTTGTCCTTTCTAGGAAGGCCTCCTCTCCTTTTTCGGCACCCCCACCTGGCAAACCATTGCTGTCTTTGCTGCGGGGGTCTTGACTGCCTCACTGACCTTCTGGAAGATGTCTTAATCCTCAGCCCCCTCCACAAGGAGGACCTTTTCATTACGAGAACAAGTGGAGGAGGGGCAGGTCCCATCCCCCCATTTCCTAACCAAGAAAGAAAACATTCTAAGATTCCTTTTCAGACCTGTGATTTTTAAAACAAATGCTGTTGCTCCTATTTGGTGCCTTTTTTTCAAAAAAAAAAAAAAAAGTGCACACTTTTTTGTTTTGACAAGTGTGTACTTCTCGCTTGCTTTTTCCAATCAATCAGCCTCTAGGGCTTAGAGGTCGGAAGACATTAAGATTCTGTAGTTTTGAAACAATGACGGGGAACAAGGTGAGGGATGCCAGTGGTTTATTCTCTCTGCCAGCAGCTTGTGAACAACTGCTGAACGTTTATGCTGATTTTTAGAAGGTTAATCCCAGATTTCTTCTGCCAACAATCATAGCAGTGCAGCAGTCCAGCATCCTCAGATTAGATGTTTTCTAAGGGATCCGTGCAAACAAGTTTTGATATTTTATGTTTTCCTTTCCTTGAACAGGAACTGAATTTTGGCAATATCCTGAGAGAAAAACCAAGTTCTCTCCTTACTAAACTTGGCATATTTGAATAAATTAACACTTCTGCTGGTAAATCTTTTTTAAAAAACAACAACAACAACAGATCACTGATCTGGTCACAATCAATGTAGAAGAAACATTTACGAGTCTTTTGCAACTACCGATGTGTACAGGACTTTTGGGGCTGACTTTTTACACAGGAACTATATTGCTAGAAAATTAGAATTTGGAAGCCATCCTTCGTTCTGCCCGATCTTTCTGTAGAAATGCTCTGAGGGATGCTAAATAGAAACATGTTCTAACCTAATTGGGTCTGTCCCCAGTCCAAGCAAACAGAAGATGAGAAAAAGGCTTTATAAAAGCAACATGTCTCCAGGCGGAACACAGAAGATATTGCAAGATTGAGACGAAATGACTGGAAGAGTCCCATCCCTTTTACTGCTTCATTCTGTCTTCATAGAAATTAACTTTTCACTTGCCTTGAAGATCTGAGTCTAGAAATGGAGAAGAGAGAATGCAAAGGGTTTCTGATCTGTTTATTCTACAAGGATTTTTTTTTTTTCATTGTTGGCTTCTCCATTTCTAAATTTTACCTCAGCCTTCCCCAATCTTGTGACCTCCGGAAGTTTCTCAAACAATATGCTGGTTGGGAATTCTGGAAGTTGCAGTCTTAATCCATTTGGAGGGGGCCAAATTAAGGGAACCTGTTGAATTGAATCACTCTTGAGGTTTCTTTAGTTTTTAGACTCAGCCAAATATAAAAAAAAAAATCCCCAGGAAATACAGCAGATCATACTCTCTTCTACCATGTCCTAGTACTTTGTATGTCATTATAGCTGTGATAACGGTTGAGACATTTGGCTGCATGTGACTATTGTGGGGGTTTGGGGGTCTTTGTTTTTTTTTCTTTGTTGGCTACATTACTTCTTTATGTTCATGTGTGCAATGATAAACATTGTGACTGCATATCTATGTGCAAAAGATGGAGCATCTGCATATATGCCCCCGAAGTATGCCCATATGTTGATATCTATCTTGGATTATGGATTTCACGTTGATATTTATTTGTGTGCAGGAAATACTTATCGTTCTCAGATCAGGAATAAGGAACTTGTGATCCTCCAGATAGATGGTTAAATGCCTATGGACATTCTCAGTCATCCAGGTCAAAGTTGTCCCAACAATGGGACAACTGTGGGACCCCAAATCAGTGGTTCTCAGTCTCAGCAATTTAAAAGACATGTGGACTTCAACTTCCAGAATTCCCCAACCAGAATTCTGGGAATTGAAGTCCATATATCTTCCAGTTGCCATGATTGAGAAACACTGCTCAAGATGTTGCTGAATTAAAAATCCCAACTGCCTCAGCTGCCATGGGTGTTGCTGGGAAATTGTACTTCAGCAGCCTCCAATGAGGAGGCTACAGATTCCCACCCCTGCTTTGAACTTTTCCCAAAAGTATTTACACTCACCTTTCTTTTTTTTAATCTTCCAGTCGATCAATGGATAATCAAAATGTGTCTTTACACTTCTGTACAGCATTTGCCTTGGAATTCCAAATGAAGTTGTCCCAAGTTATATTGAATTAGCCAAATAATATGTTGTTCAACTATTTGACCAAGAGTTTAGGTACTTGTGGTGTATTAAGCGAAATGAGAGAGGCAGAAAAAATCAGCAATCCCAGTTCTATTATTTTTGGTGACTATTGGTCATCAGTTTTCCCTGTTGCTGTCATGACACCATTATTGTTTTAGCTTCCAGGAATGGAAGATGGCAGAAGTAGCTTGGTATGCTATATTGGGTTAGACCAGGGATGAGGAACTATGGTCCTTTTATGACTTGTGGACTTTGACTCCCAGAATTCCTGAGTCAGCCATGCTGGCTCAGGAATTCTGGGAGTTGAAGTCCACAAGTCATAAAGGAGCCATAGTTCCCCACCTCTGCATTAGACTTGTTGTCTTTCACATAGCTTAGTCCTAACCCTGTTTGCATGATGCCCTGAGCAAGTAATCTCTGCTAGTGAAGGGACATGTGTGCCAGTTTGC
This sequence comes from Myanophis thanlyinensis, assembly GCA_017656035.1. Taxonomy (NCBI): domain Eukaryota; kingdom Metazoa; phylum Chordata; class Lepidosauria; order Squamata; family Homalopsidae; genus Myanophis; species Myanophis thanlyinensis. Next base: position 6,497 of record JAEANM010000156.1, on the reverse strand, counting down.
ACCCCGTAAAAAAACAGTTCACTATGTTTTTCACTCACCATAAGGTTGCCTGGTGCTGTACCTTCAAATCGTGGCCTTCCAGGTCAAAGAAAGCCAAGGTACAACTACTGAGAACCGAGATGAACCCATCCATCAGAGATCTGAGTTAAATAAACTGGCACAGGGGGGCTTACCCCCCCCCTCTTGCTGCCACTTGTGGCTTCCTTCTCAGCATATTTTGTGAAGAAAGCTAACATAAGCTATCATTTGATAGCGCTAGGACTGCCAAATCTGTCAGGCATTGATAAGTGGCAACCATCAAGTAGGAGTCAAGGAATTCTCTCAGATCATTCTTAGTTGCAAAGAAATGGTTGTGGCAAATGGTAGGAGATTTTTAAGAATATGGTTGTTCAGTTCTAGAAACCTGCTTTCTCTCCATCCTCTTGCCAATTCTAAGTGGGGTATCCCTGTCAGACTTCCTGATACAGTTGTACATTCTTCTGTCTGTTATTGTGCTCAGTTTATATTATGGTCGCACATCAAGCTAGGCTAACATTGGAGATCTGTTTAGTTATCCTTTGTAGTTTTAGCCAGCTAATGACGCTTCTATTCATGCAAACACATTAGTCCAGCTGGATGCTACAGGTTGTGGCTGGAGAAATGAAATGAGACATAAGGTTTGGGGGCAATGTATGCATTGGAGGCAGGATTGGGTTAATATGAATTAATTGTACTTGAATAATTATATTGGGGAGGGATTTGGTTACCTCAGGGGGTTGGGTTAGGGAGGGAATGAATTGCCATTAAGGGTTGGGCTTAGGTAGATCAGGCAAATTCCTTTTTCCTCAGAAGGGCCAGAAGCAGAACAATACACAATAACATGGGTTTGTGAACACTGAGGCTTCTGTTGTAATTCTTTAAAGTATTTTGGGGTGCTGTGAATTTTCATAATATAATAATTTTGGAATTGTGAAGTAAAAGAGTCCAGAAGTGTGAATTTACTGGACTTAAGGGTGGGTTGGATTGGGTTTATCTAGATCTTTGGCTTACTTTTTGTAGTGCTTTGATATTTCAAGCTGTGAGGGTTTTTTCCTTTCAAGATTTCTGGCTCTTTGAGGAGGTGTGGCTTATAGAGTTAAGATAGCATGGTTGTGTTTTATGGCATTAGTTTGGGATTAGGCAAAGATGCTGTGGGATTTTTTGCCAGTTGGCTATTAATTGTCAATTGAGATTCAGTTATGCCTAAATCTGTGCGTGTGTCATCCTGGATTAGTCCCTTCATATGGTTGATGCTTTGTTTTTGTTCAGATGCTAGTTTTGCGTCATGCGTCCCTTCCCCAAATGTAGAGGGGGCCCTTCTCATTGCACCAGCATGTTCAATTATTTTTTCGCCACCCAGTGGTAAAAATATACCCATCTTGTACATTGGCAAGTAGCCATTGTGAAGCAAGTAGCTGCAACAAATAACCCTGGGTGGATTGCCTCTGGGCGTCCACCTTTCTTAGCCAGTAGTCTTCATGGATGGGCAAGTTCCATGGAGCCAGAGGAACTATTCACAGGGCACTCTCCTGCTCCATATCCCCTCAACTCAGCACAGGCCCCCTGTGCTACATCAGTAGACTACTGAGGTGAAGAGTAGGTCTTGGCCAAAAATTCCTGTTCCAAAGCTCGAAGGTTAGCCAGACGTAGTGTTGATGGTTTCTCAGCCTGCTTAAGTTTTTCACCCTTGCCATCAGATTCACTTCAGGAAACCTTTATTTGTTCAGAAGACAGTGAAGGAAAGAAACAATATTTGAATATTTGTCAGCTGTGTGGGCAATTTAGACAGAACACTATTCTCTTAGCTGGCCTCAGTCTGGTATCTTTGCCTGCTTAATCATACATCCTAACAAGCTGTCAAGTTTTTATTCAGGAATTAAATTCTTTAATTATGTATATTTCTGGGTTTGACATACCACAGGAGGTCTTGCAGGCCTGAGACACACTGGCTCACAGGAGTAGTAGCTGTGCCTCTTAAGGTTGAAACCCAGTTACAACTGATTGTATAGCCAACGTTAACATGCACCCAGTCTAGCTGTTCTACTCTTCAAGTTTATTCATGTCTGTATTTTCTATGCAATTGACCCTTCCCCTTACTTAGGCAATAGTTTCTACACTTTTTTAACAAAAATGTTTTTTTGAAAACTACCTTCCCATTTTATAATTTTTTTTTAAAAAAAATGTTTGATTCATCTTTAATCTGTCAATTGAAGTTACAATGGATTTTTTTTTGTTAGTGTGGAAATTAAAAATGGAAAAAAAAAATCTAATGTACACGTTCCAGAGTTGTCTGTATAGAAATGATGGCATAAGAAACAATTAACTGATAACAAGGGCATCACTTTAATAGATTTCAAAATCTATTATCTTCAGGGATTGTAAGTGTTGTTCAGCACATCGTGTACTTCAGTTTTTTAGGACTAAAAATTTAGTTATGCCTACTGTATATATCTCTAGGTCTATTGTTGGAAAGCTGTTTGGAAGAAATGCCCAGTCAGTCTCATCCATACTTTCCTTGTGTTCACCAAGTGAAGCTACACACCAATATCGGGGTATTCAATAAAGCACTGCTGACTGGAGAATTCTGGGAACTGAAATACACACATACCACTTTATAACGCCTTGGTAAGGCCACACTTGGAATATTGCATCCAGTTTTGGTCACCACGATGTAAAAAAGATGTTGAGACTCTAGAAAGAGTGCAGAGAAGAGCAACAAAGATGATTAGGGGACTGGAGGCTAAAACATATAAAGAACGATTGCTGGCTGAGTATGTCTAGTTTAACAAAAAGAAGGACTAGGAATGACATGATAGCAGTGTTCCAGTATCTCAGGGGCTGCCACAAAGAAGAAGGAGTCAAGCTAATCTCCAAAGTACCTGAAGGCAGGACAAGAAGCACTGGACGGACACTAATCAAGGAGAGAAGCAACCTAAGAACTAAGGAGGAATTTCCTGACAGAACAAATGAATCAGTGGAACAACTCAAAAGTTGTGAATGCTCCAACACTGGAAGTTTCTAAGAAGAAGTTGGATAACCATTTGTCTGAAATGGTATAGGATTTCCTGCCTGAGCAGGGGGTTAGACTAGAAGACCTCCAAGGTCTCTTCCAACTCTTCTCCATTCCATCTTAAAAGTGGCTGAGGTTGAGAAACGCTGCTCTAAGCCATAAGACATGGTTAGCTAATCACAATTCCTGGGCTTACACTACATAGGTAGTCCTCAATGTACGACCATAACTGAGACCAGAATTGCCATTGCTAAACAAGGAGGTTGTTAAGTGAGTTGCATCCAATTTTACAACTTTTTTTGCCACAGTTAAGTGAATCACTGTCGTTAAGTGAATCGTGGTTGTTGAGCAACTCTAGCTTCCTCACTGAGTTGGCTTGTTGGAAGCCATCTGGTAAGGTTGCGAATTACTACATAACCCTGGGATACTGCAACTGGCATAAATACATTGTGACTCCAATTGGTCACTAAACAAATGGTTGTTAAGTTGAGGATTGCCTGCATTTGTTTAAGTGTTCAGGTACAGTATATATAATGCTGGCTCCCCAAAAACTCCCAGCAATTCACAAGATAAAAATGTCAAAAAAAAAAAAACATTAAAAAATCCATAATGATCCGTCCATCTTGATACCCCTTCACTGGTGACGGCAGTATTGTTAAAATCACATTTTGTAAAAGCTCTGACGCAGATGGGTCTCCACTGCTTTCTCAAATGCTTTCGGGGAGGGTGTGGACCAGGACTTTGGGGGTAACCTATTCCAGGGGTCTCCAAACTTTGCAACTCTCAGACTTGTGGACTTCAACTTCCAGAATTCTTCAGCGAGTCATGTTGGCTGAGAAATCCTGGAAGTTAAAGTCCACAAAAAGTTTCCAAGTTTGGATTTCCCAAAACTATATTCCTCAAGGGGTGGAGCATAACAGGAAAACACTGTCTTCTATCCCACAATTTTATTAAGGGAAAACTGTTAATATCCTTACTTGGGAGAAGTGAATTAAGCAGGTCAATTCTCCCAGAGCAGTCCTGGGATTACATGGCTGCTGATCCATGATGGGCTGTATGGATTGATTCCAGCACACTGAAGTTTGGTAAGAAATCTATTAGTAGCCAGCACTCAAAATTGGTGTGAATGTGCTTGTGACAGCTATCCTCTTATCAGCAAGTGGGATGCTGTTCTACATCAAGGATGGCTCCAAGTACTTTTTCAATGCTAGAAAAGAATAACTTTATTGTCACTTTGAATGTACACTAATTGGCATACATGAAAATGAAATCTTGTTGCATACAGCTCTCAAAGGTCACCACCTTCCATATACACTGCATGAACATGACAAAATACAAAATTATGTATATACCCACATATATGACACAAATAACACAGTCTAGTTCTGAGGTATACATGTACATGGTGAGAAAAATGAATCTTGTGAGTTTACAAGATGGATGGCATAGGGAACGAAGCTGTTATAGAATCTGATGGTCCTGCTAAGAATATTTTGAAACCACCTCCCAGAGAGGAGTGACAGAAACAAACCATGAAGTGGGTATGTGGAGTCTCTAACAGTGCTTTGAGTTCTAAGCACATAGCGCTTATAAGCAGTATCCTGAATAATGGAAAGCAAACTTCCTATATTCTCGACTGTCCTCACCACTCTCTGTATGGACTTTATACTGAGGCATTGCTGCCCCCAGACCAAGCACTGATGCATTTTGTTAAAATGCTTTCAATTGTGCCTCTCTAAAAAGTGGCCAGGACCAAAGGAGAAAGATGTGCTCTCCTCATTCAACACAGGAAATGCAGGCACTGGTTTGCACACTTCACCAAGGATGACGTGTGGTGAGACCAGCTCAGATTGTTGGTTATCTGCACACCCAGATACTTAACATTGTTTTTCCCCCAAGTTTTTTTATTTTTTACAAACATCTCCTTGTGCGAACAGTATGCACCTGAGTATTGAACATAGTGGTACAAACAAAATAGTATTGATCATCCACTATGTAATTAATAATCTTATATACTTCCAATAATAATGCTCTTGTTTGAATTAAAAATTAAACAAATAATTGTTTAATTATTCAATATTTCCTTATAACTTAAAAATTCCAGTCCTACTCATCTATATCTCCTCCTTTCTACCACCACTCAAAACTTGGATCATATTAATTACATTTAACCATCTATAATATTCTAATATTGATAATAATATTGCACACATTTATTATCTTATAATCATCCATCTAATAATTTTTTCAAATTATACTCCATTATTTGAATACTATTATGTCAATTTTAATTGATTCACCACATCCTACTTTTCATATATCTTACTATTAAGTCTAATATTATTAAACACCTTTATTCCATTACACAAATTATATATTTCCAATACTAATATTCATATTCATATAAACTATAATTTCCCCTACATTCTTTCTTAAAAATCTCTGTGTTTTATTATTCCCCCTCTTTCTAATTTCCCCACTTATTCCTACTTCTAATTGGGCCACTACTGCATATGAATATTAATCCCTTTCTACCCATTACCTCTTACCTGCTTTTATTATTTATTTGCTTTTTAGTTTGATTTCCAAGTTCCTTTCTTGATTCTATATTTCTCTCCACGTCACCCTTTTGATTGTTCATTCTGAGTTTTTCTTCCTTCTCTGCCTTTTCTTATAATTAAATCCCATAATAACCACCCTTGCCCCTATGTCTCCCCGAAACAAAAATTCCTGGTCTTCAGATTCTCTTTCAATTCTTTTAAAAAGCTCTCCCCTTGGGTTATTTCATCCTTTCTTAATACTTTTAAAGTTATCACATCTTTATCCTTGATTATTTGCTGCTTTAATTGTTCTATTTTTCTTCCATTGTTTGAGATGACTCTTCCTCTTCCTGGACATCTTGCTCACTTGTAGTTCTTTATATCATATTTCCCAATTTTCCTTCTATTGAGTTCTTCCGGTTCATTATGTCCTTACAGTTTGATATCCACATCTCCTTTGCGCTTTGTAGTATCGACACCATCTCCTCCCAAAACCGCATTTCTTCTTGATGGGACATCTCATAAGATTTTATTATATATGTCTTTTGCTTGTTTGTTCAGCAACCATATGTTCATTACCTTCTTCTTCTGGCTGTTCCCGCTAGGGGTCGCCACAGCGAATCATCTGTTTCTACCTAACTCTAACATCGGCATCCTTTAATCTCACCCCAATCACCTTCATGTCCTCTTTTAGCACATCCATGTATCTCTTCTTTGGCCTTCCTCATGACCTCTTGCCTGGCAGCTCCATCTCCAACATCCTTCTACCAATGTGGCCACTCTCCCTCCTCTGCACGTGTCTCAATCTGGCCTCTCTGACCTTGTCCCCAAAACAGCCAACTGGAGCTGTCTCTCTGATGTGCTCATTCCTAATCCTGTCCATCCTGGTCACTCTTAAAGAGAACCTCAACATCCTCATCTCTGCTACT
>JAEANM010000155.1:0-43919 GCA_017656035.1 Myanophis thanlyinensis | reverse complement strand
AAATTAAATCTGTTTCTTCTTCTGGAATGATGGGGATTGGAGAAGAGCTGGCTTCTCCCTTGAATCAGTGACCCAATCTAGTACCTACAGTATATGTGTACCATAAGACTTTGCTATCCTTTTGGACACCTGTAATTGTTCAGTTGAAAAGAATTGCATTTGTAATTATTCTTGAAATTCAAACACACATACAGCTTTATCAAGCCTTTTACTCAGCATCCTATTCCACACAATTCTTGTACTTTTTCAGTTGAGATTATAAGGCGCAGAATCACATTATTCAGTGTACATGATAAAGTATGCTTCTCTAAAATAGTATTTTTTTTTTCACAAGTTTTGGTATCTTTGCCAGAGGGCCAAAATTTGTACAACTATAAAACCTGCATTCCATTCCATGCATTAATGCATGAATTGCAGGTCAGGGCAACTTGCTCAGATGTAGATCAAAAGGTTTTTTTATATCCTCTCTGAGACCAAGGATAATTTTTTTAATTTAGAATTTCAACTTATTCCGCTGGATGTATACAAATTCTTCATATATACACAGGAAGAACTTACTTGCTTTCACTTGTGGTACAAATTAGGAATATATTTATCGTCTCAGTGATGTCTACATGAACATGAGGTGTCTACATAAGGCACTTTCTTCTTATGTTTAGCATCGGGTTGTACTTTTTTTTACACTCCTCCCTGACATGAGTTATCAGAATATGTGTATGAAGCTTTAGTAAACATATAATTCCAGCCCCTGTAAAATGTTATTTATATGGCTTTATGGCTTTCAAGCAAGGTTCAAACATTTACAATGTTGAGACTCTGTCATGAATATTATCATTAAATAGCTGGAGTACCTTGCTGAACATGACAAGTTACGGAGGTGCTATTTTTTAAATCAAAAATTGGTAAGGATGTGCTCCTGAATCTTCTAAAATCCTAAAATCCCCTTACCACCATCATCCATGTCACATTTGTATTTTTTCTGCACAGATGTGTCACATATCCAAACAAAATACTGCAGTCACCCATCAGTTCCATTTTCTAAAAATGTCTGTGGGGCTCATGTGTAACCTGGAAACATTACTGGATGTCGATGTTTCTTGAGTTGAACTAAACTGAACTGGAATTGAATTGAATGTTTTATTTGGCCAAGCGTGATAAGGAATTTGTCTCCAGTGCAGAGTATCTCAGTCTATAGGCAAAGCAATAGAGTAATGGTATAATAATACCAGTAAAACATTTTTTTTCTTTTTTAACAAAATGAGACATAGAAGGAAGCACCACGGGTACCACATTGAGAACTAAATTTTCACGTGACTTAAAATAAAACTTAAAAATAATGGGAAATGATGGGTTAAACCTTATTTGGGTACATCACATAAGAGAATATTGGTATGAATGTAAATATTTAAAAAGTCAAAAAATGAAAAATATTCTAACTTGAAATGGGAATATTGACAAAGATTTAAGTACTAGTCTTCTTCTGTTACAGACTAAGCTCCTTTCTTTCTTTGCAAGCAAAGAATATAAGACAATTTTTGGATACCCAGAGAGAAGTAGCACAATCTGACAACTACTTGGAAGGATCAAAGTCATGTCTTAAACTACTGTTCCTAAATTTAGTTGTGAGATCAGTTCCGATTCCTTTTGTCTCTGTTTTGCTGTTACTGTAGTATATTTACTAATATTTGCTTTCTTTAGCTTTGTTCTGTTTTCTGAGACATACGTCCAGAATCTAAAATTTGACAGTCTAAGTTTTCTATTCTATTTTATCTATCATTGTATTACCATTTTATTTTTAGTTTGTTCCCTCCCTATTGTTCTCATCTAGTGATTTTATCCTGTGGTGAAGGTTGAAATGAGCACACTGAACTTCATTGCCTGCAATTCAATGTGCTAATTGTTCTCTACAGATTTAGAAATCAGGTGTTTCTCCACCCACTTTTCTCTCCATGAGTCATAGGACTAGCTATATGAGAATTAACATCTGTTTTCGGTGAATGTTGTAGATGATCCTATTCTGTACTCAAATTGTCTCCACTAAAATGATTTTCTCCAGAATTATCTTATTGTCCTTGAATAGCCTTCAGTAGCGAGTGAGAATGTTGGGATGTTGGAATGTTGGGACTTCATTGTAGATTAATAGTTCAACTCATATATGGTGAGCTGATTCACAAGAATCCCTTTTGAGGCTCGGAAAAGAAACAAAACTTTTCCAGATGCAAACCAATAAGTCACTGAATTGCAGGTTTATTGTTCCCTTTCAACTCAATAATTTGTGTTTCTCTCTTATGTATTCAGTAGATGTAATTTAATAACCTATACATACATTTCTACACAAATTTTACAGTTTAAGTGATTCTTTACTCTTTCCCTAATTCACACAGGGAAAGCTACACCATGCATTTCAAAATTGCAACTTTGATATGCTCACTCTCTTAGGAAGCTTCAGTATTTTATGGACTTGCTTTAGCCTGGAGAGGAAAAGGAAAAAAGAGGGAAATAACTCTTTTCTAAACCTTTTGTACCACTAAGTCCCAGCAGTCTTTTCAATCAGCCCAACTGCTCCGGAGATAGATCTTTGCTTGCTTCTGAAAAGTCCTCAGCTGCAGATTTCTGTCTAACTGTTCCTGGATTCATACATCACCTCCAATCCACCCAGCACATATAAAACACCAACAATATCCAACTACCTCATCTATTGCTTAATATATCTGTTCTATTCATATATTCTCCCTAAAAGACAGTGGGCCTAGTCCCAGGTATATTCTAATTAGATGAGACATGTTACATGGATTTGGTAAATAGATTCCCCCCCCCCCCCCAAAAAAAAGCCCTTTACTTTGGGGCCAATTTACATCTCTATCTCAATCAAAATATCTCACCCTGCTTGCCTATCTCATCAGAAAAAGTTCTCTTCTTTCTCCCATGGGGATGGAGAAGAAGATAAAGAATATATGGTAGTTAAGATACTAGGCTAGAAACTAGGAGACTGTGAATTCTAGTCTCGCCTTAGACATGAAAAGATCGGCTGGGCTGACCTTGGACCAATCACTTTTTCTCAACCCAACTCATCTTACAGGTTGTTGCTGTCAGGAAAATAGGAAGAGGAAGGAGTATGTTCACTATTTATTTATCAAAAATTTATTTTATTAAGCGGGATATTAATAAATCAATAAATTAATTTTGTGTTCCAGCCACAATTTTTTGACATCTCATCTTCATCAAATCATGCTTGTTTATTAAATTTATTACAATCTGAATCAACGATGTCAAAACAGGAATTATTAACAGCAAGTGACTGTTTAAGAAAAACTCCCTCCCCAAATACTTGTTTTTAATTTTGTTTAATTTTTCCTGAGAACTGGAAAAAAATGAAAAAAATAAATTTGGTTACATAATTATTTCTTCAAGAAAAGGAATGAGACTATGTAACAGGAATATTTTCTACAGAGGATCATAGTAAATCTTATTAGTCCTATAATTCCTGGTAAGTGATGCTTGCCAGAAAAACAAATTCTGCTTTCAAGATGTGTCAGTCACTTTCATGTTTTAGTGCTCTATTGGGCAGTTTTGTGTAAGTTGGAGGATCTTTTCCTGTCTTCAGCTCCCCTAACTAGGAATCAAAGAACTGGAAAGGCAGAAGAGAAGGCAGCATTTATTTATTTCTAAATTAGAAACCATGAATTAGCTATTGTGCGTGCCCAAAAGGATACAAGTCTGGGCTAGAAAAGGCTCTTCTGCCTGCCCGACCCCCAACTGAACTTGACATTTAGATCAAATAAACAAGGCAAAGAATCTAAAATAATGCTTTTTTGCACATTATATTCTATTTCATTTTATTGGTATATTTCCAGAATCTGTGTCAATACTTGGATTTTTACTCACTTACATCACTTGTCCAAACAGTTTTGATAAAACAAACAGTTTACAATTTTTACACCATACATTATGATCTTATGAGCCTATCAAGTTATAGTACTATATCCCAAAGTAAGAAAGTAATTGTACATTTTTAGGAGTATTTTAAAAAAGTATTTACATAAACATTATATAAAAAATGTTTTTCCAGGCTTCAACTTTCCACAAATCCTACAACTGTAACATGTGACTTTTTCGATGTATCTTTGGCTGGAGTGTTCCACTATTTTGTTAAACTACATAGTGTACATTATGCCAAAAAGAACAACAGCTGTGTTGTTAGTCGGTAGGACTAAGAAGTGCCATCAGTTAAGTTACTGTTTGCATTATAAGATGTATGAAATGAGGCAGAATTCTCGTTGGACTTTATTCATCTAAAATTACCTTGCTACACTTTTAGTGCAAAAAGCGCTCTCTATGTTAGTCCTAGTTTCTGAAATAGGAAGCAATGTCTAACAATTGAGGTAGTTTTTCAAAGCTTGTAAGTTTTAGGGCATTATTTCTCATTAGCATAGGCAAGTAAATAATTTTTACAATACTCTCCAACAGTATGTAGAACTTTGTGAGTTATTCTTTGGGTGCATCCCATTCCTACTCTTGCTTATGTTCAGATAAATATGTATCTGAGGCAGAATGCATTGCTTACTTAAAATTCAGGTGTTGTTTTTTTTTAAAAAAAACAAGAAAATATATTTACCATTTTTGTTCTTGATGATTTCCAAATGTAGAGAAAATTGTACCTTGCCTAATGTTAATATTAAAATCCATTTTAAGACACTTGCAATTTTAAGTATCTCAATAGATTATAATCCTGGAAACATTTTCTAGCATTAACATTTTCAACAGCAATGTGCATTTATCCAGGTAATTCTTTTCAAAATGCCTATAAATTGAAATGAAGTAAATTTTCTAGAAGGTATAAAAAATTGTAATTATACATAAGGGACATTGTATTAAAAACTAGTATTTCCAAAAATACAGTTAAGATCTGGATCTTTGCAGTGCATCATAACAGAATTACAGGTAGTCCTCAATTTACAAGAGTTTGTTTAGTGACTGTTCGAAGTTACAGAAAAAAGTGACTTATGATCATTTCCCACATAACTGTTACAGCAACCCCATGTGATCAAAATTCAGGCACTTGACAACTAACTCATATTTAGGATGGTCGCAGTGCCTCAGGGCCATGTGATCACCTTTTGCAACTTTCCGAGAAGCCAGATTTACTTAACAACCATGTTACTAATGCAGTGATTCACTTAACGGCAGGAAATATTGTAAATTGGGGCAAAATTCACTTAACAGCTGTCTTGCTTAACAATGGAAATGTTGGGCTCAGTTGTCATAAGCCGAGGACTTCCTGTATGATGCCCATTTTTACCTCAATATTTCCACATTAAAATATATATTGCAACATTGTAGATAAGGATTGTGCTCTGTTTACGTGGAATGTACTGCTTCTCTTACAGAAATAGCTAATTTCTGCTTGTTTCTTTATCATCTTCTTATCCCATATTTTAGGAAGGAAATCCCTTCAATTTCAGTCCCTTTAAAAACATTTTGTAATAGCTATCACCGCTGGTTTTTTATTGATTTTAAAGGCAACTACCCACTTCAACTTAAAGGAGACATAAAAAGTACAGGGTATTTTTTAATGGTTTGATTTGCTGATACATATTACAATGGATTAGATCAGTCAGCCAAAATTCTAGGAATTGAAGTCCACACATCTTAAAGTTTCTGAGGTTAAGAAACATTGGTTTAGACTATAATATTGGCTTTCGCTGCATTTAAGGTATGTGCTGTTATGTCTCTATCGTCACTCAATTTTCCTAGATTTCTGATTTCTCTCATAGCTTAGCCAAACCATACAACAATTATATTAAATCTCTTGTATGCTAGGAAACCATAAACTGTGTACAGAATTCAGAGCTGAAAATTATTTTATAGTAGCCATCGATTTTATTATCCAATAAACCAGCTAATTAATTTAATAGAGATTTTATTAGTGAATTAATCCTCTTAGTGTGTATTTATGGGGGGAAATGAGCAGGAAATGGAAATGACATCACTTTGTACATTGTGGAATTTTTATAGAGATAGATGGAAGGCTAATATTGGGCCTGGAATATGTAATAACCTTGTTTTTAATATGCAAAATATCTCCTTTGGCAGAGAAAGCTAGAGAGAGGACATGTAAACACATTCATTTTAGATAAATGAAAAACATAAATTAATAGAGTATTATTACTGAAGTTTAAAAAGTTAGTTATAGAAATTAGTTTTCACATTTTGGACTATTTCATTTTAAATTACTTGAAATTATGCCCATTTAGAAATACTATGTTTCAGCTGACATAAGTGGATGCAAAGTTCTACAAACAAATTCTAAGATGATTCTATAATATGCAGAGAGAGAGGGAGGGAGGTGAAGATGCTTGCCTCTTACTCAGAAGTTTGAGAATTCAATCCTAGGCAGCAATAGATTCAAAGAGAACATATCTGCTGCAAACTCCATGTAGGCATTAGGAAAGGCATCTGGTCAGTAAATGCTCAGCTCCATTCAGTCGCCCCCCCCCAACTCCACACCGCAACAAAAGGATTAAAGGGTCATAAAAAGTGGGGGGAGGGAATCACATAAGCCTCTTTATTGAAGTCAGATACTCTTATGAGACCATCATAAGAAAGGACTGCTCTGTTTTAGTGAATAAATTGTATTAATAAATAATGGTTGACCCATGCCCATGAGCATCTGAGAAGGGACAAACAGCATCTGCACTGTGATCATCACATAAATGAAATAAATTATATAATGTGCATCATTCATATGAAGTTACATTGATGTATAAAACATCATCACAGGCTGAACCAGGTTGTAAATTATTCCTTTCAGAATAAGCACAACAAAAACTCTGTTGGAGTCACCCCAAAACTAGCCAGCTCAGCATCCTTTTTCCCACCATGCTTGTACTCCTGATGTTACAAAGAATATTCATCAATAAACAAATAGAGTTTGGGGTATATTTAATAGGTAACAGTCTAAAATTAATAAAGTTTATAAACAATTTCTTGACTCACTTATACCTGATTCAAGAACTGTTCAGTGGTGAATCAGACCTTTTTTTCTCCAAAGTTACTGAAGTTCATTTAGCTAAATGTGAACAAGACTTTGCACTATTTGATATATTTTTGTTCAACCACATCAGATGCTGCCAAAAAAAGGAGGATATGGAATGGTTGCTCAGACCTCATCCGTCACATCTCAAGCTTATCTGTTAAGTGCAGCCTGTTATAAAATATTAGGCATTAGTGTCTGCCAAAATGTCTTACCAAAGCCTCTTTTGATGATTCTCCTTCAATGTCAGTGATGATCCTCATCTGGCTTTGCCACTAATTCTTCTAGCAAGATGCCTTTTTGTTTCGAAAAATTAAAAGTTAGAATAGCAAGTACATTATAGTGCCTTTCTAGTTTTCAGGTCACTTCCGTCCAGCTGATAAGAATGTCCTTTACAACTGAAACTTCGTACGGAAAATTTTAATATTGTACATAATATTTACAAATGGGAATGCAACTCTTTCTTTTATAGATCATGAGAAAATAACAGCTTGGATCTGTTGGTTGGACTATCTGAGAAGTGACTTATTACCTGGTCGCCATGAGTTCAAAAAGTCCTACCCACCTAGATATGTAACTATTGCAGAAAATAGTTTGATAAATTGTGTGTCATTCTTATCAGTAACCCTGAAAGAAAGAAAAAGCAAAGAGATGCAAGAGAAAGTGACATTTTAGCACACTTAGGTCTTGAAAGGAAGATAGGGAACTTGTCATATTTGGAGGCTGTAACCTGAGATCTTAAGAAGCTTGAAAGAGAGAAAATGTAATTGCATACTTTTTCTAGAAATGCAGGCTCATTTTATCATAGTTAATTCTCATCCATGTACACCTGAGGTTTCAAAATATATGCACGCTACTTATCTTTTCCTTTTAAAAAGAAAGAAGCAGGTAGAATACTGCTTTTTGCTTCCAAAGCAAATTTTTTTCAGAGATCAAATGTTTTTAAGGAATGTGAAATTATGTATATTAATGAATGTAATACAGAAAACTAAGGTGTCCTTAATGGTAGCTCTTGCTATCAACTTTTAGATAATTTCAAGGTATTAGTGCTGCTTCTATTAAAATTGTGAGGGAAAATGTGTATGACTCCTGTTTCAATTATAAATGCCAGTTCCAGCAGCATACAATGCATACAATGAATTAGAGATTTTTAAAACTTTCTTTAGATATTTGTGTTTTCTTCTCAGTTGGACTTGTTTGTTCCTTCCTCTACAGGATTCGATACTAGCATATTACCTATCTGTAAGGATTCATTGGGCTGGATGTTCAACAAACTGGATATGAACTATGACCTACTCCTTGATCACTCTGAGATCAATGCTATTTACCTTGATAAATATGAACCATGCATTAAGCCTCTCTTCAACTCCTGTGACTCCTTCAAAGATGGAAAGCTTTCCAACAATGAGTGGTGTTACTGCTTTCAGAAGCCTGGAGGTAATTGACCAAATTCAACCTCAGAGAGAATGGATTACAAATCTGTACGCTATACTTTTCTTCCAATAAAATTAAGAGGAAAAGAAGTTGTGATGCTTTATGTCATGTATTTATAACCATACTTCCACAATACAACTGAGGAGGTATTTAATAGGAGGAATAAGCAAATTCTAGAGTTAATTCTTTAAGAATGGTATTGATTGGTTCATATTCATGCACAAATGGTTTGATACCTCATCTATCTATTCATCTAGAGCAGGAGTGGGCAATTGTGGCCCCTTTACCACCTGTGGACTTCAACTCTCAGAATTCCTGGTAATTCCAACTCTGGAACTTAGCATTCCCATGGCTGGCTCAGGAATTCTGGGAGTTGAAGTCCACAGGTGGTGAAGGGGCCACAATTGCCCAACCCTGATCTAGAGAGTAGTGTTTCTCAACATTGGTGACTTTAAGATGCTTGGACTTCAACTCCCAGAATTCCCCATCCAGCTTCTGGCTGGGAAATTCTGGGAATTGAAATCCAAACATCTTAAAATCTCCAAGGTTGAGAAACCCTGATCTAGAGAGTAGTGTTCAAATGATAAGTGCCTAAAGATCCCAAAATCCAAATATCCAATATTTGAGTCTAGTGAATAACAACTGAGTTGCTGAACAGTACAAGGACAATGTCATGTCCTTCCCATCTGCACTACAGTATATAGAGGCCTCCCATTTCTTTAATTTTGTTTTATTTATTGTTACATCTTAATAAATTCAAACAAACTCTGGGTGATTTTATGGGTTAAAACTCTTCAAACTGTTCTGTCTTTCTCCACATTAGACAATCCTAGTAAATACTTTTTCTGCTTTCTGCCTCATGTTCAGTAAGTCTTTTCTTGATCTTACGTTCTCTTGTTGAATATTATCTTCTTTTCCATAGATGTATCAGCCCTCATGATGCACCCAAAGTTTTATAGCTTTTGTCTTGTGATTTGACTTCCAGTGAACACTTGGGTTTGATTTACTCAAGTACTAAGAAGTTGATTCTCTTGGCTGTCAAAGGAATGCAAAGCAGTTCTTCTCCTGCCATAGGTCAGAGGAATTAATCTTTTTCCTCACATGATAAACCATTCCTCACATCTGTACTTCATCCAGGAGAAGACCAGCAAGTGGACCATTCTAGCTTTTGATTTAATTGAAATGTCCTGATTTTTCATGATAATTATAGGACCCCAAACCTTTTTGCTCATCTTTAGTATTCTCTGATTTTCTTTTACATACTCCTCATTTTATCAATTCTGGAGGCTAGAACTTTGAAGCCTAGTATTTCTATCATCTAACAGTCTATTTTAAAATTCTTCTAGCTTTTATAGACATGATCTTTATTTTCTTGATATTCAAAGAAAGCCCTGCATTCTCACTTCCTTGCTTTAGCAATAGCAACAGCACTTTGATTTATATGCTGCTCCATAGTGCTTTGCAGCACTCTTTGAGTGGTTTACAATATCAGGGTATTGCCCCCAACAATCTGGGTCCTCATTTTACCAATTTTAGAAGGATGGAAAGCTGAGTCAATCTTCAGACAGTCAGGATCGAACTCCTGGCAATGGGCAGCATTAGCCTGCAATACTGTATTCTAAGCACAGTGACACCAGGGCTTTACATTTAACATGATCAGTCTTAGTTCTTCTTCAGTTTCTGCCTCACAATTATCTCAGGTCATTTATTTTCTTCTATTGATTTTGATGCCACTTGTTGAAATTAAATTCCATTCTCATTGTGGCATCCTGGTTATTATAGAGAGTTCTTATCAGAAGAATCAGATTGTTGATTCTGAAGTCTGCTTATTCAATTGCCACTTATCTCTATATAAAGCACTAATCTTTTCAGAAGGATTTTCAGCTATATCTTGCTGGCATGTATTAAAGTTATTCTGTAATTCTTTTAAATCTCCTGTTTTATGGATTGAGATTGGTCTTTTGACCATGTTTTTTATATATTAGTCAGCAGAGAGCTGTCATGATCTTTACTGTTTTCATACCAGTTTCATTTAAGCACCCTATGACTATTTTATACACAACTGGAGGTTTTCTAATTGATAGTTATTTTATAATAATCTGACTTTCTCGTCAGGCATGACCAATTTATCATAGACTTCTTTTGTCTTGAATACAATCTTATCTAAGTTGTTTGTCTTGTACAATTTGTTCATTTATTCCTTCTACCTTTTTAAACAGTATTAGACAACCCATGATTACTCATGATTACAACCCATGATCATTGTTTCAGATATATTTCCTTACCTAAATGAGAAACATAATGACCACTGGTGGGGAAAAAAGGCAGTGGGAACATGAGCAACTTAAAACTTCTTGCTGGCTTCCCCGTTGATTTTCCTTGTGAGAAAGTGACAGCATTGGAAATGGCAATCATGTGACTGCAGTTGACACAGCAATGTGGAAGCATGGCAGCACGGAAGCAATCACAACTTTGCCAAATTTCAGTGCTGTGGGAATAACAGGTTTCAGATTTGAGACATATTCCTTTAGTTAGCCCATTTGAGGTACATTGATTCAAAATATGTTCCTGCATGATGCACCATTTCACTTAATTAAAGATTACAAAGAAGAGAAGTTTAGTGGTATAATGGTTTTCCATCATTAAATCTTTTTCATGTGTGTTCCTTATGACATTTAACATGCTGTTGGACCATTTCTGCAATTTCTTTAATTCTCCCAAATAGATCCCTTGTTCTTCCAGTTTTTTTTCTTCTGTTTGTACTCCACGTTTTTATGAGTTTTCCAGTTTCATCTTTTAATTTTCTTCCCACAAAGATCCAGGATGTTTAACCCTGATCTCAAATTTATATTCCTCAGGAATATGTTACATCTCATTGGGATTTGATTCTTTCTAGTCTTATTCAGTCTAAAGTATATTTCTGTGATTAGCAGTTGATAGTCTGATCATCCAGCACCTTACAGTGTTTAACAAATCAGCAGAGAATTTTCCCATACGCATTGCTACATAAAATGTAATCTATTTCGTTACATTACTGTGTAGTTCATTTGGATATATTCAAGTACATAGCTGCCATTTGGATTGCTGGAAGAATGCATTAGCAACAAAACCAGCCATTTTCTGCATCAGCGAAATGTCCTGTAGTTCCTAGTTCATATTTTCAAGTAGTTTTCAATGGAGATTCCTTTTGGACTTTTGCATCAAATCAATATTTATAGCTTGGCCCAATTTGAAGAAACCATAAGTGGAATTTAGCATAAACATTTATTTAGCCCTTTACCCCACCTTTTGGCACAGCAATTAGTCCCATAACCAGTACACTTTCATTAACTTGACTTATGACATTGTTTGTTCCTGCAAAGTAAAATGGATTAATAGAAGACACCTGACTTTCCCGATATCCATATCTGCTTATTGCCACCTGTATCCCTTTGAGAGGGAGAACAACATTTATTGATATACAGAGCCTGTTTGAGATCAAGGAACAGCTTTTTCCCAGATGGATGAAAGGTTTTGTGTAATTTAGTAATTTAAGATTATTTTCCATTCAGTGCAATTATTTCTGTTTTGGAGGTGTTTTTCCTATCCAAAAACATAATTTCAGATATGGAAGTGTTTTGCTCTTTTCCTTTGGTTGTTTCATTTACATTCTTCATTTAAAGAGAACAAAGGAAGATTGAATGGCGGCTTCAGAAAGACACCAGCCAGACAGTCTCTAATACATTCAAGGATAAATTTATCAAATATAATATATTATTGTGTATCTTTCTCTTTTTCCATTTCATGATGTATTAGTCTTTTTCATGCCATTATGATCTCTGTTAATATGTTTTATATGTTTTGAATCCTAATATTTCATTTTGAACAAAATATTCAGTTTTCATCCATATTTTTCCAGTTTACTATTCTTTCCTTTCTCCATATTTTTTTGCTACGCTACATTTTTGTAAAAGCATAAATAAAGCTATTTTTTAATTTATTTATACATAAGCAAAAGTCATCCACTCAAAATGTTACATGGAATTAGAAATCTATAGAGTATTCTGCAAACGCTGGGAATCTGTTTCCACATCCTCAGAAGCAGCTCTATATCAACATGACACCTTCTCCATCCCATCTGTTTCAGTAATAGCCTAAGCAGGAATAACAGATGCTTTGGGGATGCTTCTGTGAGAAATGGATAACTATTCCCATCTGCAGTATCCCATACAGATTTTTCCAAACAATCTGACAAAATTTCAGTCTTCGAGACATTCAGCTCACAAGTAGGGAAGGAAGGCTCAGGAACAATGTATCTGACATACCCAGTCCCCAAAAGGGACTGCCCTTCTTCTCCATTGTAGGACCAAACTTGTAAATCATGCATGGTCTGCTACTCAACTACTACAAAACACATCATGTTCTATCACATGAGGACTTTGTTCCATTGATTAAGCAGCAGGATGCTCCGTAAATACCCTGAGAAATATAGATCCTGGTCATCAGTTGCAATTAAATCGTCAGAACTGCTCCTACTGCTATTATTTTATAGCTTAGGCAATTGCTTAAAATGTGGAAATTAATTTACCAAGTCAGTGGTAAATTAGCAGCCTGTTTATATCAGGCTGATGAAGAGAAAGGGGGGAAAAGTATTTAACAATAAAATGTCCCCCAAATACTATTTTTAAGCATAGCAGGTTGTACTTCTTTTAATTAGTAAGCTAATGTCGCGTATTTGTTCTGTTGTACTGTACAAGCATATGTAGTTCATTCATTCCCAGGTGAGTAATAGACTACACTGCCTGTCAATTGTGAAGCTAATCATTAGAGGGTCTGTCCCTCACCATCTGGAAACTCATTTTCATGAATTATGTTTTAGGCCTCCCATGCCAGAATGAGATGAACAGAATTCAAAAAATGGGCAAAGGGAAGAACTTGATGGGTAAGTTTAGTGATTTGCTTCTCACTCACTCAATCCACTAATTGTTTAATAAATAATTGTTATTAGAACATCATAAATGTATATATTTATTTTTATATTATTGGCTTTCTCATCCGAGCAGCAAACAAGTTAAAACAGAACAATATAAAACATACAATCTACAATGCTACACATTTAATTCAAAAGGAAAACCTTAAACAGAATAAACAATACAACATACAATATAATATCAACCCACTTGGGCTTAACTAACTATGTAATTCACATGCCTGGGCAAACAACCAGGTTTTCCAAACTTTTCAGAAGGCAAGGAGGGTTGGAGCCAATCTGATCTCAACATCAGACATAGCCCAAAAACAATGTAAAGAAATCTAGCCAAAGTTCAATTCTTTATTTCCTGACACCATGTAGACAGGATCTTGCCAGACTAAACCTATAAAGTGCTAACCCAACTGATAGATCCTGGAGATTCTACAGGGCAGCTGTCCTACATCTCTTCCTCTTCCCACAGTCCAACTCTTTTGTCTCATCTCATCCTTGGAATGTGCTCCGTCTTTCCTTGGAACCTGTTGCATTACTGTCCATCACACAGACAGCTAGGTGTTCTGGAGGGCAAGTCTGTGTCAGAAAAGGCACAATTCCTAGGTTCCACTGGATGACATTCTTTAATTGAGGAGATCCAGATCTAATATATGATGTAATCAGTTCCTGTTGAAATAACAATGTTTTTTCCACTTTATAAAAATACCAACAGAACTGAAGAGTAATATATGTGATTACTGACTCTTCTTTATAGCTAAAGGACATTGCCTTCTTGCCAAAATCTCAAAATCAGGTCCATTAAATTAAATTTATTTTGGATACAGTTAGATATATTTTCTTCTGATTGGTTTAAAAATGTAAAGCATAAGAAATGAACTAAAGCTACTGTCCTGACCCAGCTTCCCAAACACAACCAATCCTCTGAAATGAACTCAAAAGATGCCTTTATTAGCCGTGCTGGCAGTCCCGGCAAAAAGTTTATTTTTCAACACAGGCTAACAAGTCCATCAGGCCAGAAGACCTGCCACATCTATTCATCTCCACCCCCTACCTTTTATCCCCAGAGCTATGGTAGGGCTTCACTAGCAGTGGTGGCTCTTCCTTCCCCAAGATCGACCCATGGCTTTCCACTGCTCTCCTCTGCCTTCTGAGCAGGTGCGCATTAGGCACTGGACCCAGCTGTTCCTCCTCTTCTTTATCAGCCGCCTCGTGACCTGTGGGTTGTTGACAGGCTCCGTCTCTGTCTTTGCCAGCTCCATTCCATCTTCCTCCTCGGAGCACTCAGGTTTCCTTGCTGCTGACCCTGATTCCCACGCCTCCTCCGCCTCCTCTGATTTGGCTGCTGGAGAAGCTGGTGACTGACAAGCCACAACAGCTACATTCACAAACATACTAACCTTAAAATAAGACTTAATAATTCAATTGATCTTCCTGAGTCAACATGCATAAATGGTACTTATTCATTTTTTTCCTTCCTTAAAGTCTAAATTGTACTTTTTAGCAATATTATAGTGTTATAATTGTCAAGACACTAATAGATGGAACATCTTTGGAAGCTGAAGAATCCATCTGTTAAATTGCAGAATACTAATACTGATAATGAAGATTTAAAATCTGTAATTGCATTATCTTCTGTATTTAATCATCCATGCTTAAAACAAAGTAATATATTAAGAAAATCATTTGACCCTAATTGATTCAGAAGAAAGTGGCATGAAATCTGTTCTCCCTTTACTGTATTGTTTCAGCTTATTGATTAATCTCACTGATTATTTTGCATGCTATGTTGAGACCAAGCCCTATTTAAGTCAATGGAATTTATTTTTAAATAGGATTGCACGGTTAATAGCACTGTGGCCACTTTGTAAATAATTGTGAAGAAATACTTTGGCTCTTGCACAACCATATTATCCTATGTGGTATAGGATATGTCTTTATAATATATCTTTAAAGCTACCTGGTTTATTTTTTAAAAAAACCAGTTGCCTTAAAAATTTGAGAAAAAAAGGACTTATTTAATGAATAGAAGAAAGATGCTGTGTTTATGTATGATTGAAATAATTTCTTAATCATTTTGGAACCACACACATCCCTCTTAGTTAATTTCTGATTAACCCACTCCCTATAACTGGAACAGCTGAAGCAGAATAACAGTTGGAAGTGTTCTAGTCCAACCTTTTAAAGCTTTGGTCTTGCTTATTTATTTATTTGATTTTGGCACCACCCAACTCCAAATTGACTTTGGACAACTCACAATATGACAGAATAAGTTTTTTTAGAGGCAATAATCAGTAAATGAGGAACACCTAAATAACTTAGATAAACACATAAAAATTCAGCCACATAACACAAGGCCTGATAGAACAGTCAGCTCTTGGAGATCTTCCAGAGTATCATCAGAGTGGAAATCATCTAATCTTAGGGGGACCTCATTCCAAAGGGCAGGCAGCACAATAGAGTCATCCCAACAGGTGACAATGTTTAATTGAAGTGACTTGGTTGACTCACTAGGATGGCTAGACAGAAACCTCTGGAGATAGGTGGCTCTTCAATAAAACTCTATTAGAACCGTTGGAGATTGCATAAACAGTGAATCAACAGGACTCATTGAGATGAGTGAAACTGGTGTAAAATGTGTGCTGTCATTGCCACCCAGCTTTAGATTAGTAATAGCACCTAGACTTACATATATCTCCAAAGCACTTTATAGCACTCTCTGAGAAGTTTATAAATGTCAGCATGTTGCCCTCAACAGTCTGGGTCCTCATTTTACCGACCTCAGAAGGATGAAAGGTTACTTTGAGCCCTGTCAGGATCGAATCCCAGGCTGTGGGCAGAATTTTCCTGCAATACTGCACTTAATCACTGTGCCACAAGTTTGCATTCCTCTTTTGTACGCTTTTCTTTCTGTATCTTCCTACAATTGCTCTTCCCCATTTGTATCTGTGAAGCACAGTTATTAACATCTGTTGCCTAACTGGAATCTAATACGTTCTTTAGGATTCAAAGGCAATACACTGGAACCAGGGGGGAAATGCCAAAGAGGATATTTATGGAATAAATATAAGAAAAAAAGGGAAAATTCAATCCATATCCTTTCAGCAGGATCCAAATCCCAAGAATGGTGACAGATGAATTACCCTGGAATTGGGAATTCCATAACAGCCTTCAGGACTTTGGGGCCACATTTAGGTTTAAATTGTGTGGGAGCTTTTGGCATCTTCTCAGTCAGCCCATATAGCCGAAAGCATCTGTTAGCACTCCTTTTCAAGCATTTGATCATAATTTTAGACAGTTAAAGCCTTGCCACGAATATTTTTTATTGAAGACAAGGTCTCTAGCAGATACATAGTACATGGGGATGGTCTAATGTCATGCTTTATCAGGACCTTGAAATCCAGATAAGTGACCATTTGTTAATGAGAACATTGCTGTTAGGCAGCTATTGTTTCTCTTCCCTTGGCAGCTATTAGATTAAAGAGCTGGTGTTGTCCTCTTTATCTAAATGGTTACAAGCAAGAATACAGATAAGGAGCAGATGAGAGTGATTAACAACATGCAATCCACATAGTTTAAACTCATTTATGGAGGACTTTGCAATACAAAGCATGCCAAGTTATATGCAATGTGTCTAAATATTCCTTTCTTTCATAATTCATGTATATGCAAAGAGCCAAGGGGGTCCATACCACAAGTCCTCATAGTTTTCTGTGAGAAGCAAAGCAGGACTATGAAAAGAAAATCCACTCCATCCATTCTAAAACTACAATTTGGCAAAGTGAGCTTACCTAGCGATAAAGTTTTCTGTGAAAAGCAGTTGAACCCATTGAGGCAGAATTAGTGGCCAGAATACCTTAGCATGCATTTGGAAGCAAAATATAATCCAATTAGCATCATTTGTTCTAGGTAAAATAATAACCCAAACTCTACTCTTGTGGCCATTGCCACAATCAGTGGGAATTTCTTTTCTTTTCTTTTAAGGTTGTGGAGTCACAATATGACTCCTAAGTATAATTTCCCCCTATCTATTAAATCTGCTCCTCCACCCTTCCAGTAAAAAAAACAACATCCACCTGGTTTAGGATAATAAATGAGGATTAGCCTGGAGAGCTTTGAGCACAAAGGAGTTATTCCATGTGTATTGGGTCCTATACTTTAATACCATAAACTCATATACTTGGCTTCCACTAATGCTAAGTAGTTTGCTGCATGAAATTAATATTTCTTTAATGTGTTTTGGAAAGGAAACATACAAATTCTTTTCATCACAACTCCTTAAAATTAGGCAAGACAAAAAGGTAAAGACTAAGGCAGTTGTGACTACTGGTGACTAATTTGAGATATCCATGTTAGTTTCATGGCATCATGACAGAGATGGTTTTTCATTGGCTTCTTCTGGGATGATTTTTCAACTTGCCATTCTCGCCTACAAAACTTTGGTTTTTCCTTGTGGTCTCCCATCCACAGACTACTTAGATCCAACCCTGCTCACCATTATTATTATTTTTAAAAAAGAGCCTTCAAAAGTTGGCTTGGTACTATTATCTAATCTGAGCTAGACTCAGATCAGATAATGGAAGATTAATGCACAGCTATTTATAAACTATGTTTGTAACTTTTAAAAATTGGACAGTCACTTTAATATCTGCAATAGCCAAGATAGAAAATGCTTTTATTTATAATGTATGAAATATTAGAGTGATTTCTCATTTCTTTGTCTCTTAGGCAAGTAATAGCATGGCATTTCAAGTAATGCATTTTCTTCATTTTTTTCGTTCCATGGGAAATGGAGTGAAAATAGCCCTTTTGATATATATGCACACTTTCCAGACACGCTCCATGTATAGAATTGGTGAAAGAATCTCCTTTTTCATTATTTCTATCAGTAAATCTATCTGACAAAACAGTGAGGGTTCCTCTACCGCAGGGGTGTCAAACTCGATTTCATTAAGAGCCACATCACAGTTGTGTTTGACCTTGGGAGACCAGAGTGGGTGTGGCTAATGTGGGCATAGGCAGTTCAACGTCACTTGTGTCAGGGGCACCTGTGGTGGCCCAAGCACTCTGCCAGTGATAACTAGCTCCCAGGTTCCATTTTTGGCTGTGACGGTGTACTGCAACCCTCTGCCAATGAGAACGGAGCTCAGGAGGGTGCAGATGCACCCAGGAGGAATGAATCTAACTGATCTTAAGAAAAAGTAACCGGGATGCCTTTGAAGTGCATTATTGCTGCATCTGCTGAAGCTGACAACAGAAATAAACCAAGTTTCTTAAGGCAGAACTGATTAATTGAACAGCTTTAGTTATTTAATGGATTTATTGAATATATTTATTTATTGGATTTATTTGCTGCCCATCACTTAGTGAACAACTCTGGTCAGTTTCCAGCATTGTCTATTCAGTTGTACACGAAGCAAGCTTGTATGAGGAAGTTTATTATAAAAGAAGAATCCCCAAATTATTTAGCTCCTTGACCCCTTCATCGAGTTTCAGATTGTTCTTCAACACCCAACATACAGTATAGTGTGTAAAAATAATTTCATAAATGCTACTTTAACTAGTAGTACTATGAACAGTAACAACAATAATAGAGACAACTCAAGGCCTTGCTGATGGTTGACCACCCAAACCTAGAGATCGCTGTCCGCCACCTCAACTTCAGGACTAGGTGTGGATCTCTGCAATGACCAAGATTAATTGACCCCAATTGATCTTCCATCATTCCATCATTTATCAGCCTCCTGCTGACCACCATACAGTTATTGATTCCCTTTTGACCCTTAGCCACTTATCAACCCCTTGAATAATCCCATCAACCCTTGGGGGGGTCAATATTGATCACTATGGACAACCCTGTTATAAAATGAAAGCATACTAGAAAATTCTTTTCTTTTCTTTCACAGAAAGGCTCATATAGCAAACTCCTTTCCCAGATAGATACACCTGAGTTTACTTCACCTTCAACCATCTCAAGACACAGAATATGTATCTTCACTGATATGACCTGGGTCATATATGGAGTCAGATTAACTTCTTCTTTTAGAAGATACATTATCTTTTAAATACAGTGACAGAATTTGGGGGGCATCTCCCAGACCTGACAGTTGGAGAAGAGAGTCCAGGAGAAAATCTGTTTCAGGAAAAAAATGATATTATAGATTTTTAAAAATGCTAAAATAGAAATATTGACTTAGATTACTGTTAATTTGACTGTGAGTGTTTGGGTCAATTTATTGTCTCATTCCTTGTGTGCTTTATACAAATGAGCACCTTTTTTCTGTCAGAATTAGTTCTATATTGTAGTATCATGTAATTTGCACAGAGCCTTGAATTATCTTGGAAATTTTTCTCTCAGAGGTTCTTTTCAGATGCTGTCTGTCATTAAAATAGCACTATTTTCATCTCCTTAGCCACTGAATGTTTTATCCACTAGATGCTTTAAATCTAAAAAGGACTTTATATACTTCCCCCTCCCTTTTAATAACATATTTATTCTCTCTGTGTTTTGTGAATTTGGTGTCCACAAATCAGCAAAGAAAGGAGGGCTGAATTTCACTAGTTAGGTTTCTCCATACTATTAGACAGGAGGTATGGCAGCCTAGTCTCATTCATGCCCCAAGGCTAGAGGGAGACTATATGTGAGGCGTTTCCTGCTACTTAGATGGAAACAGCAAGAACCAGCAATTGCTGCATCAAGGCAGGAAATGGAGCTAGAGTATGTAAATCCAAAGGATCTCTGGGAACAGTTCTTCCACTCTGCTACTACAGTAGGTTTTAAAAAATGGACATTAAGAACCATCATGTCACAAGTAATTCTTTCCTCTCCTTATGTCTTTCAAGATTTTGGGTGGGGGCATGATTGTTTTGTGCCTGGTACACAGGAAGGAGTCTAACTGGGCCAGGTAGATTGAGGAAAAATACTTTCTTCTTTTTCACAGTTTTTTTCAGCAGAGATATAAAATGACAAAAAATAACACAAAAGTTATTTTTATTTTGAGTTTCCAGGCTTTGATAGGATAACTAGATTAGTGTTAAGGAACAGAAGTCTCTCATATACTGTACTATGGAGAAGTGAGATGACGTCTTTGACCAGCTAGGCAAAGACATCTTGAAGTTCCGGATTCACATGCCTGAAGAAAGGACAGATGGCTCAACTGCACAACTGGACACAATGAACTGTACAACTGGACATAATGAGCACTGTGATGGGACCTATTGACCTACTTGAGTTAAATTAAGAAATTGTAATTAAGAAAAATGGCATTCCAGAAGGAGGGGAAACATTAAACATTGGAAATGGAGCAAGTGGAAAGATTAAAGATAGCAGTGTTGGAATTACAGGTTTCTCAACTAAAGATGAGCTGCTAAAGAATGGATTATTACTACTGCAACCAATCCACACTTCCAGAAGCTCCTGTGAAAAATCCAGAATACAGGAAAAGAGAAGACCTAATGTACTAACTATACTGTACATTTGAGAAAAGACTAGCTAGCATGGAAGAAAGTCAGTTTATGTATGTGTTGTTAATTGGACCCTTTGTTAAGGCCTATGAAATGACTTGGCAATGGACAATTATTCACTATTTTAAAAAATGGTGAAATCCCTGCAAGAATTGATGCCTGAAAGTCCTAGAAAAAATTTCAAGGCTCTATGGTGAAAGATGTCTGATTCCTTTAAACCTTCATTCATAGAGTTGATATCACATATACCTAAGGTAAACAGATAGCAGCCGATACAATTAGGCAAATCAAAATATTGATGAAACTGAAAAAGTTCATGGCTAACTACTCAACCATATTTAAGCTCAAGTGTTTCTAATTATACTAAGAAACTTGAAAGACACTAAGACATTGCTTCAAGACTACCAGGAGAAATGGTAATGTACCAAAGCAACCATCCCAAGCTATTCATCAGATTTAAGAGGAATTCTGGTTAAAGTAAGTTTAAGACATATACTGTGTCAAGCACTAAAAATACTATATGTATATGTAGCATATTATTATATGCTACATTTGTTTATCATACAACATACCACTATGAGGAAGGCTCCTGACAGACCCAGCATTCATATGTTTCAGATGTAGAAAAGTGGGAGGTCAAAAAAACCCTCAAGTTTAAACCAGATTGAATCGAAAAGTCTAAGGCAAGAATAATCTTGCAGTAAATTGTTTTCTAAATTCACTATAAATACTATTTCATCCATGAGGTGAGTCAATTTAGTACTATATAGAGATCCAATAGTCACCTGGAGAGATACAAGAGCCAGGATTTTCCCAGGCATCACAAATGTAAATGAACTACTCTTGGGAAACCAACCTTAAGTGGAGTGGCTGGAGAACGAAGTGGGACTTTGTAAGGATGAAGGATCATCCCTACGTCGTGCCATTCTGGGATGATTTACTATGATGGGTCTAATATGATAGATTCTTCCTCTAAGACAAAACTCAGTGCATCCTAAACATTCTTGTGAATAATTATAGGAATAGTTCTAAAGCCTTAATAATTTTCTGATTCTTTCCAAGGTAGCATGCATCTATGGTTGAAAAAGATTACATTGATTTGTTTCTGTGTTTAATAATGAAATGGAATATATGGTGTGTGTGTAAATTCATTTTAGTGAATGCTTTGGAGTAACTAGCTAGCATGCCACAGACTCCATAGCATAATATTTGTTTAAGTACATATCCAGCAAAATGAATGTGAGGTGCACATATGCAATATCCAAAGCACTATTCTTAGACAATTATTGGGAGAGAATTGCCGATAATTGGGCTGAGTATTTAAGATGGCAAACTTTACTCTTTCATAAACTAAAATAATCCCGGGTAAGCTTTGGCATCCATTCAATTTGAATATCAGCCTTGAATCAAAGTATCTAATTTACCTAAGAGGTATTGATTCAGGAATAAATAGGAGGCATGATAATTTTGATCTAGCTATGGAGAATTGAAAAGGAAATTCTGGGAAATCAGTAATCGTCTCAGGCTTATGACTGACCTTGTCTCCATTTTTCTGCCTCCAGGTGCCTTCATCCCCCGGTGCAATGAAGAAGGTTATTACAAAGCAACCCAGTGTCATGGAAGTACTGGCCAGTGCTGGTGTGTGGATAAGTATGGAAATGAGATTGCTGGCTCTAGGAAGCAAGGGACAGTAAGCTGTGGTGAGTGACATCAGACCTTCTGCAAGAAAATAGAAATTAACTCTGTAATGCTGGCTAGGAAAGCACAGCATGGCATAGAAGAAATATATTAGGACAATCATCTTCATGCTTTTGTATTTATTAAACAGATGTGCTCATATAAAAAAAATCTCTTTCTAAGCATGAAAGACAATATAAGATTGGTAAAAGAATCCAGTCTATTTTTCCTATCATCTTAAAAGACAAGAATGGTTTATACTTAGGTAGAATATTCTGATGGAGTGATTATTGGGGGATAAGATGTTTTGTTTGAGGTTTAAAATAATAAGATGTATGGGGGGGGAGGAAACAGGAAAACCCACATACAAATAAAAAATTTATCAGAGCTGCTTTAGAATTAGGCAATGCTTCAGAAATCATTCAGCAAAGATGCTTTGAAGGAACCACATCTTTTCCTGGGGTATCCCTATTCAAAGCACAGATTTGAAATTGCAACTGAAGCATTGCACAAGCATCGTTGTTACAGCAGTTTAATAAGAACAGTTGCTGCAACCACACATATCCTTAGCTGCATGTTGCAATTGTGACATCTCAAGCCAGCAAGTCCCACTAAAGGCTCACTGGACCTTGAGCAGAATCCGAATCCACTTCCCACCATTGCTGGCCATGTCCTCTCCGTTCCTCTGCCTTAATCGTTCTCTGTCTGATGGGATGCAAACTACACCAAAAGGAATTCTGTTTGCCAAGTGCCAGGACAGTGATCAGGTGCCCAGGCAATTGGTTCTTTTCAATACAGAGACAATAAGCACCAGGGAATGAAAGGATTTCAAACTATATTACTAATTCAAGCAGACGTAATATAAAAAGTATACCTATCAAACAATATAATACCCAAATCTCTTATAAACTGCTGGAGCTCCTTAATAAATAGAGCAGAGATACACAAGGGCAGCCAGATTCTACATTCCCTAGTGTTAGGTGCTGTGCAAAAGCTCCCAACAAGCAACAATAACCAATTGGTTTTTTTCAAAACCTGCATCATGTCTTCATAGCTCTGCTGTGGCCGTGAGCCTGCAGGACCTGACCTTGGCTGGCTGGCACATGACTCTCGAATGGAAACCGAGAGTCTGAGTGAGGATTCTCTTGCTTTCTCCTTTTTCAGCAAGCAATATTTTAAAACAAGCAGTTTAGCGCACAATGAGCTCTAAACTTCTACAGTAGGCTTTCCTTAAGATGGAACAAAAATCGTTACTAAACTCTCAAAATAATAATGGTCCTCTACATTGACACTACAAACTCCTCTAGGAGCGCCACCTGGAGGACAGATAGAAGGCAGGCCAAGTGCAGTTTCTATAACTCCATACTCAAGTGAGGAAAATTAAAAGAGCACATTTTGGCTTTTGAGAAATACAGTCTTGAAACTTTTATAAAGCAGTTTTTATTCAGAGGCATCGATTCCTTATAAATAGAAAGTCTCAATCTGGAATTTCTTCTTTAAAATCAAAACCTGAGCTGTCACAGAGTTGGAGTTTCTTTAATTGGAAAATGACTAAAGATAAGGAAAGTGGTGGGGTTTAGACTTCAAGGACCCTTTTCCATTCTTTCTAGCTGCAAATGTACATTTTCTTTTGCATCCTCTACATTTGCAATGGGAACATTCTGTGTTGCAAAGACTTCTGTTTTTTTTTCTTGTTGTTTTTAATTATTAAGGCACACTTTCAATTAAGAAAAGTGCAATCAGTCAGTAGACAGGCTGACTGTCAGGAAGGTTTGTCTGTTATTATTGATCTTTGGTGGGGAACATCCACTCAGCTCTCAAGGCACACACATTTTGAAAGCCAAATCTGTATACACCATGCAGCCAACAAGCAAGGCAGTAAACAAACCACATAATTAGTTTAATGCAGAACCACAGCACGTTTCTTACTCTTATCTTCTTATTTGATTTGATAGATAGCATCACAACTGGACTATTTCTCGTTCCATTTATATTACATTACTTTTTGAGATGTCAAATCACGGTCGATGGTAGTGTTTAATGATGCTTGTGGGGAGGTGTTTTGAGGCTTGCAATTTACTGAGACCACCAACTCATTTCAGATACCTTCGAATACTCATCAGATGGTGGTGTCTTTCAGTCACCATTGACCTGGAATGGATTTGAACCAACTATTTAGAAATGTAAGGTTCTGTCTTCAGCTGTTGCTTCCTCCTGAAAATGATATAAGCATGGTTTGTGGGGGGGAGGGGTTTCCGCCAGGACTGTATGCTCTTTTGAGTTCCCATTGTGATATGGTCCATTGTGGGGAAAAATGTCTAAAAATAAAACTGACAAGAAGAATGAGTATAACTTAATGGATGTGAAATGGTTGATGTGCCAAGACAGCAAACTGGGCTTAAATTACAGCTGTGAATTCTTCCCTTTTGCAGAAGAAGAACAAGAAATCTCGGGGGATTTTGGTAGTGGTGGATCAGTGTTATTGTTGGATGACCTGGAAGAAACACACGAAGCAGCAAAAAAGGACAAGCAGAAAATACATGTAAGAGCAACTAATGAGGACGATGAAGATGAAGATGACGATAAGGATGATGAAATTGGGTATATATGGTAGTTCCCATAACTCTGAGGACTCATGTTTTGCACAATATCACAAATCATTTTGTATCTCCACAGAGATAATGGAAACATCAGGCATCACCCACGAAGTTCAGCTAATAACTGTATGGGCCTCCCAGTATGCACACTGATCTCCTTCCCAATTGGGCTTTCCCTTCCCTTTATTGGTAGCCTCACCTCCACAGGTATACTGGAGATCAGCATGCATAGCTGAATCTGTCACTAAAGTGAACTGGGAAGACCTTTTGCATGTGGTGCACCTTGTACACAGGGGGTAACTTTATACACACATGTGCATTTGGGCTCCTGTGGCCATCATACCACCAATAAGGACAACTCTCTTGCCACTTGATTTAATTTTAGATGCTCTGTAGTAATTTGGAAGACCGCTTTCACTCTCAAATTCTCCCGCTCTTCAGTATAACCGTACACATTGTTCTCGTTTATTTTTCCCTTTTTTTCCACAGTGAAACCCATTTAATTCCATTCACACAGCATAGCATTTTGAAAGAAGCAGAGACCACGGAATGGGGGGAGGGGAGAGAGAGACAGTCCATAGTAAACTTCATTCACGTTATAGCTTCTGAGGTTTTCATATGGTGGGTCCTTTTTCATTGTGCTATTTGCTGTCAGCTACCCATTCTGCTTTCTTTTCAGCAGCTAAGGCTTTTTGTCTTGCTATGCAGAAAAGCTGTTAGAAAAGATCAAATTGCTTTAGCATTCTGGCTTGGCCAAATTATTTTATTTTATCTCCTTCTCACTTTGCCTGATGTTGTTTAATGAAAGGAAAGCCGAGTGCCAATAGTACTCAGCTAGAGTTCTCCCCACTGGCTATGAGTGTAAAGGACAAGACCTGAGTTGACCTTTCAACCCATTAATCAATCAATCAATCAGTTCAGTTTAAGTTAATGAAAGTGTTGTTGACTTCAAAAATAAATTGTTGATTTGCATGCTTACACACAATGCTCACCTTTCAACTTCTAACAAGAGGAACCTCCTTTTAACGCATATGAGGAAGTCATGCTTCACAAAGGCATTTCTTTGCTTCTTGTTATCTTTTTGCAGACTTGCAAGTCTCGACTTTGTTTTAATCAAGTTTGCGCTAATGCTATGCAAGCTTCTCTCTGCTTCTGGAATAGCATACCAATGGATTGCTGAAAATGTTTTTTTTTTCATTTACTCTAATGATTCTTCATAGGGAAGCACTGAAACTGTCAGAGGTACTAACCATCAAAAGTAATAAGCTGTCTTTCCTTTATTTTAAATTGTTACTATTTATTTGCTCCATTTTAGAAGAAAAATACCTTAGGCAGTTGTTTCCATGGATAATATCATTCCTAGTTAATATCACAAGAGAAACTTACACTCGTGAACCAAAAAAGTGTGGAATAAAATTATTCCATAAACGGTCCTGCATTATTCTATCTCCATAGCAGCATCTTATTGTGCTCAATTGCCATTCATTGTGGGAAAATAAATGTGCTACTGCAGACATTATAATAAGTGCCCATTTTTTTTCTTATGGAATACAAGAAAATCAACTGCTACGTAAGTCTTTTAAATTCTGCAAAAACTAAGTGCTGTCTCTACTTTAATCAGTCTTGATCCTCACTAACACTAAAGACTAAAATATTTGTATTCAAATGCAAATTTAAAAAGAAAGAAAGGTGTATATTAAAGATGCTACTTCCTTGGTATAAATTTCTAATACTTTTTCTAAATAACTACAAAATGGCATCTACACATAAATCATTGCTTACTCTTTTACAACTTAGCTTATTTATACCTTTTGTTTCTTGCACAGTGTAGTCCGAGCTGCTTTTAAACAAAAGTTATACAAAAAAGGCCTGAAAATGAATCCTTTAAAATAATACCAAATGTGAGAGCTTAATACTGCATTTTTCACCTTGTTTAACTCCTCCTAGAGAGAGCAATCCAAATTAATTGGCTGGCAGAAAAAGTGCTTCTCAGAGAAGAATATTTTCTGAATTTTTTCTAGTATTTTAATGCACAGTTTGGGCTTTGATATTTGACTCCTAAGGAATCAAATTTCTATCCATCACTTACTGTGAAGCCCCAATAAAGAAATTTGTATAGTAGCTTTGATATTTTTTTTTAAAAGCAACACTTTATCTATAGCAACCCAAACTGTGATATGTGCTGTTACATTTAATATGACATACAATGAAGCCATTGGGCTCTGCCCTAATTGCCATTTGGCCTCTACTTATAGCCAATAATGTCCATTGGAGATTTCTACAGATCTCCCTAGCAAAGGAATATAAACTGTTACCTGGTTTTCTTACCCAGCCCTAACCCTTTTTCAAAAAAGCAAAAAAAAAGCCATGAAACTAATTTTGTTTAGAAGACTTGCAACAGAAATGAGTAGCAGTTGATAGTAAAAGTTATACTGCTGGCTACATCAGCAACGGATACTGGGTCAAAGCTTGGAGCATTGCAGAGCTGTTACATGTTAATATCACCTTCTCACCCCAAGCGCTGTAACATATCACGCTTGTAAGGTACTTCAGAAAACCCAAACCGTGAGATGTTTTTCCTGGACTCATGCTTAAAGTTCTGTAAAATTAATGAGGTTTGCTCCCAAAGACAAGTGATGTTAAGTGCAATGTACAATATGAATTGCACCGGCCACAGTCTTTAGATTTGGCTGCAGAGCTGTTAAAGAAAAGTCAAAAGCCAGTTGGAAGCTGTAATATAATGCCCAATTTTCCTTCTGCCCATCAAAGGTGAGGTTTCTGCTTAATAAAGCTCCTGGAAATCACCTTCCCTTTAATTGCAATGAAATGCTTTTTTTTTTTTTTTTTTTTTTTTTGCTCACTGGAAAGTAACTTACATTTAGCTTCATTTTCAATACAAACGGTAACATGGGCGAAGCTTTTTGAGGAAGTTTGCATATGTGCATGTTTGTTTGGTGTTCCCCTGTTGCTGAATATTGAATCAGTAATTTCTCCTACTTGATTAGCACCCACCTCTGCAACTCACAGGAAATTCTATTTAAATCCGACACTAAAATTCTCACTGATTTAAAATGGATGTAGTATACACGATTACTTTCATATATAAAAGAGCCCAAACCAAAACTTGGGGGGGGGGGAATCCAAATTAGGAGATCTATTGGATTTAAATATAATATTAACAGTACATTTCATCTGATTATAGACTTGTACAAAAACAGTTTGTTTAACTTCTTGTTTCTTCAAAATCTGTAATCTATCTGTTGATCCCACTGTCTTATGGTAACATAGTTTTCGTTTGTATGTGGTACATTCAAAGTTACCAACACATGGTGGTGTACAATTTGTTGAAGAGGTGTTTGAAATGTTTTCCCTGAAATATAATATCCTACACTAAACCATGGCAAAAGATGTGAACATTATAAAGAAGAAAGTCGTTTCATATACGTATGCTGAGTAGAAATGAAGTGTAACTGATAACCTCCTTAGTTTTAAGAACACATATAAAATAAACTCTTAAGGATTTGCCCTGGTCCATCTTCATTTTGTCTGTATCTGCAAACTATAACCATTGTCCTGTTTGTGATTTCCTCTTATCTGATTTCCTGTTTGTCTAGAGCAGGGGTGTCCAACCTTGGCAACTTTAAGATTAGTGGATTTCAAGTATCATGGAATGGCTGGCTGAGGAATTCTGGGAATGAAGTTCACAAATCTTAAAGTTGCCAAGGTTGGACACCCTTGGACACCCTTAAAAACATTTTAAGCTTGGAAAGGGGGCAAGATTTCAAGGATGTGTTATAAACCACCATGGATTTATGTAATTTCAGGTGGGAAACTTACAGGAACAACTACAGCTATAATTATATCAATTTATCAGCAGCACGTAAATGAAAGAACAAACCTTGGTAGCCCCATGAGAGCAGAGCCAAAGAAACAGAATAGAACTGTGCCTTTGGAGGAACTGAAAAGTGACAGCATAATTTCCCAGTCATTGTCATGAGGAATCCTTTGCTTCATTAGAAAATAGAAACCATAAGCTTTGGGGAAAGGGACAAAAGGGCAAAACTACACTGGATAATCTAAGCAAGCCTTACAACCTATTATTCCTCTGCAAAACTGTGCAAAACTAGAACAAGTCCAAACACAAAGCCATGGCAGCATCTCTGAATTTCCTACTAAGCCAGAGAATGCAGCAATTCATTTCTCATTAAACTGCTGAGGGAAAAAATAATAATAATGTAGCTACTATTTTGTCTTACCAAGCCAATAATAGGCCTCCTGTCCTAGCTTCTCTTAAAAAAATATTTTATAGCTTTTCATGGATTGAACTGCTACCGGAGAAAAGATAATGGTGTTTGGCTAGGCATATAACCAGAACACAAATTGGTTTATTTTGTACTACATTATATTCAATTTTGATACAGTGATATGAACCAGCAGCTGGTTCAAAGAGATTATAATCAACAGCAATCTGTGTTGAAGACCAAGCCATATTGTGGACTTGTCTCTAAACATGCAGCTTCCATTCCATTGTTTTGTGAATCATCATTTTACAAGATCTATATGCTCTCTTTTAATATTCTCGTCATTTCTCATCCATGCTAAACCTATTGTTCACACTATCAGTTTTTCCTGTAATTAGCTATTGCTGTTTCCACTACTACCTCATATATCCCATCCCACCCACCCCATAGATACAAGCTGATGCCCGAGTACCATCATTTTACCAGGAAGATCCTCATCTGCAAAAGTTGTACCTCTTCCATGTAGCTGCCTATCAGGATTTCTACATCAGGACCCCATTCGTGTTTGTCCAAATAATTCTTATATTTTCTGCCTTTGAGCTAGGAAATTCTAAACTCAGCAGATAACCATTTCCTCCAATGTGTATGTGTGTAGGTGGGCAATACTGAAAATAAATTAACTTTGCACAGATTTGAAGAGCCACAGTCTTCTAGACTAACCTTTAATAACCTGAACGTAGTTGCAACAGAAGATAGGGTAAAGCATACTTACAGTATCTGAGCTTGGGAAGGAGCAACTATTGCAGGTATATAAGTGGTATCCATTACTCTAAAGACTACAGCATCTAAGAATAAGAACAAGAACCGTTTTAACCACTAGATCTCAGAGATTAGAATGTTGCTTACTTTCATTTGAAGCCTTCTATTCTCTAGCTCAGTGGTGTCATCTGCTGAACCATAATTAAATAAAAGAAGTTCTGACATCACACTGATGTTATTGAGATGCCTGCTTCTTAGAGAGAAGCATTGTGACTTTAGGCCTTCCCTATTTCCAACCAACACTAAAAACACAAGGATATTCCAAAGATTTTTTTCACTCATCATATTGGATTCTTGATTTGTACTGTGACAAGATTTTCCTTCTAAACGGTGTAGTTTTAACTGTGATTTTTCCGGTGATTATTATCATAATAATTTTTTTAAAAAACAACATGTAAAATAATAACTATACACTATATAGTGGAGAACAAATGCATGTACAGAAACCTTGCCTAAATAGTGGCACTTAAGATTTACAATGAAATGTAAACTATGGCCATAGACAATTAATGCTCTATATTGTAGCATGATGTTTATATTCATGTAAACTCTTAATCATGTAAGAAAGCAAATGTTTTTTTTACAAATATATATTTAGAACAGCATCTGCATTATGAATGTTATAGTTGGATTATTATGACCATTTTGGTACTCTAAAGCCAAGAATAAGTTTTTTGACCCAAGTTAATTGCCATCTATTGAACTGGTTTTATGAATAGGTTCATAAGCACCCAGAATGGAATTCAGTATAATAATTTAGACATATGTTAATAAATATTATGCTTGATATTTCAATGTGTACAGAGGCAATATTTTAGAAAACAACTTCATTTAAAAAAAACTTGCAATAGCAAAAACAAAATCTTTAAGTCTGATGATTTTCTGGCAAAATTAATAGAGTGAAAAATCTTTCTAGAAAGCAAATCTCATAATCCAATTGAATGATTTTATGAGGAATAAAATATACCAACAACACTGGTTATTAGAATTATTAGTACTCTATTTGTTCATAATTAATACCTACTTTTAAATGGTTAATGCAAGCTCCATTAAAACCATGATATAAGAATTCTTAATGTAGCCTTTTGCCCTCTTATTTGAAACTATGTTTCAAAAAAGGATTTTAGTTCATTAAAGTGATAAATAAATGAGTTGTTTAATTCTGTATAAGGTAGAGCCATCAATATTATAACTTACAGCGAATTCAGTATCCTGTTTCTCCCATTGGGAAACCAAAGCTTTTAACTTTCCCGCAGCTTCATTTAATTTCTGTTTCCCTTAAAGTATTCCATTTTTCTTCAAATCATTGACCTTCCCAATATTAGAAAGCTGACAACTCCCATATAAAAAAATAACCAAGGCTGTCCAGAAATACTCTAACCTATTAGTCTGTGTAAATGGAGCCATTTTGAAATGTGGAAGCTTTTAGGGCTGCTACCTAATTTTGTTACATTATCTTTACTAAAAGAATCATTATGGTTTCACATCGTATTTCACATGCTATTTCCACAAATAGAGCTTTGGTTCATTGGTTTACAGCCTCCTCTAAAATTCTGCAATAAGTTGTATCCAAGATAAAAAACTCAGATGCCAATATTAGTATTCTCATTTAGTGACTGTTTGAATTATGATGAAAAAATAACTTTATGAGCAAGCATCACATTTTACTAGCTCCGGAAGCAAAGGAAAGTGGAAGTAAGGTAATAAGCACTTAGTGACTGAATTGCTTAACACTAAGTTGTCACTAAATAAGGACTGACTTTGAAATGATAGACAAGGATATTTTGACAGTTGCTTTCTTCCCCTGTTACAGGATGAGGGATTCTTGAGGGAATAGGAGGAATAAGCTGGGAATTGCAGAGGGAAAGGCAAATTGCAAATTGTAATTGTCCTCAGGATAACTCTTGAGGGTGAGAGAAAATTCTGGAGGGAAGCTGGTGTTGCCACCATGACACAGAATTCAGTATAAAGCTACATAAGAGATGAGCCTATGCATGATGAAAATTGTCACATAGAACCTCATGAGCTTCTCAGGAGCAAACTGCTTCTCTTTGCCGAACTATTCGTTTCATATTTATTCTTATAGTTTATATTTCCCACATAGGACTCATCTTCAGAATAACACAATTACTGGTTTCTTTGGCTTCACTTTTGTTCCAGAAATTTGAATGCTAATGATTTCATATTCTTTAAGCAGCAAATGACATGGGTCACAATCCAACAATAAGAAGTAGCTCACACTTTGTTAGCAAATGGCAAAGTTAAGTGTATAGTGTATTTTTTCCTCCTAAAAGTAATAGCTTGATGATATATAATGAATCCTGGATCCTCATTGCCATCAAAGCATTTAAAATCTCACCTTTTTTTTCCTTCTCCTAAGTTTGTTGCTTTCCCAGGCCTCCTTTCTTTCTGTCATCCAGTTTTCTTTAACCGCACAGGACGTCTGCATCATAAGCATCTAAGAGCCCTTTCTACATGCATGGTACTTGGTCTTCTTATACTTTTCTCAATGCTGCTGTCATCTGTTACTGCTTAATGTGTAGCGTTGTAAGGAGAGGTCCAAATATTACGTGTTTCAGTTTCATGTCCCTTCTGTAGACGGAATGTACAAATACCATGGTTAGAGTAGTATAGTAAATTTTGAATGCTTTTTCCCTATGAAAACTTAAAAGGAATGTGAATATTTTGCTGATTTCCTTGGTTAATTGTAAATGCTGAATTGTAGTCCTAAGTAGTTGCATTTTTGTCTGTCTTAATAAATTTTGATTTATCTGCGACGCCGTACTGTCTGATTTTATATTGGTAAAAAAAATCTAGCAAAAAATCTGCACATTTTTTTGCAAATAGTATAATATACACAAAAGTAGATGGTCTGTAGCAGAGACCATATTTCAACCAACACTTGGATTACAGCCTATAGCAGCAATTCCTTTACCCCATAACACACTTAAGATAACTTTATTGTTGAACTTTATCAACAGATATACATTGGGCTTTATTTAAATGTGAATACATGCACTATGGGTAGCCCTTGATTTATGGCCATTTCTTTAATGACCTTTCAAAGTTACAACACTGAAAAAAGTGACTTATGATTGTTTTTCACACCACTATTGTAACATCCTCATAATCACATGAGCAAAATCCAGATGTTTGGCAACTAGCAAATATTTATGACAGTTTACAGTGTTCTGGAATCATGTGATCATCTTTCGTGACCTTCTAACAAGCAAAGTCAATTAGGAAGTTAGATTCACCTATCAAAATACCATGTTACTAACTTAACAACTCTAGTGATTCACTTAACGATAGTGAGAAAGGTCATAAAATGGGGCAAAACTCATTTAACAACTGTCTTTCTTAGCAAAAGAAAATGTTGGGCTTAATTGTGGTCGAAGCATACCTGTACTGAACAGATTCCTATACAAGTAACCTCAATTTATGACTAGTCATTTAGTGACCTTTTGAAGTTACCATAGCCTCATAAAGCTACTTACGACCCAGTTTCAAAGTTTCAGTGTCACCCTTCCTGGTCATGCTACCACATTCTGGGTACTTGGCAACTGGCCTGTGTTAATGGCCATTTGCAGTATTCCCCATGACCATGAGTGGCATGATGGTGCAGTGGTTAGAATGCAGTACTGCAGGGATAACTCACTGCTCACTCCAGGAGTTTGAGTCTCACAGACTCAAAGTTGACTCAGCCTTCTGTCCTTTTGAGGTGGTAAAATGAGGAACCAGATTATTGGGGTCAATATGCTGACTCTAAACCGCTTAGAGAGGGCTATAAAGCACTGTGAAGTGGTATATAAGTCTAAGTGTTGTTGTTATTGCTATTTAAACCCAGCCTACAGCAAACAATGATCTTAAACAGTTCATTTAACCATCATAGTGCTTACTTAACGATTGTGGCACAAAATGTCATAAAAATCAGGTCTGATCACATGGAAACTTGCTTTACAACTGCCACAACTTATGACCATAATTGTGATTGGTTGCTCAATTATGATTGTAATTTGAGGATTAGTAATATGGTCTTCCACTAAAATCTGCTATACTTTGTTGGAGGCTTCCTACAGTCATGGAATAGTCTTTGGGAGCAGATAAAAGCCTTTAAATACAGTATACCCCTCTAGTCTGTAATTCCTTTGAATTTTCTCTTTACCAAGTAAACTCTGACTGATTAGAGTTCTGATTGATTGGGTTTCATTGATTAAAATCCTGGGCTACTAAATTACTTAGCAATAACTAAAGAAATGGAAACATTTTGCATTTTAACGTAAAACCAAAGAATTAAGAAACTGATACAGTAAGGTAGAAAGAATAGTGGAAGCTAGACTAAGAAAGGAAGTGGATATCTGTGAGCAGCAGTATGGCTTCATGCCCAGAAAGAGCACTACAGATGCAATTTTTGCCCTGAGAATGTTAATGGAGAAGTATAGAGATGGTCAGAAGAAGCTGCATTACATCTTTGTGGATTTAGAGAAAACGTATGACAGAGTGCTGAAAGAGGAACTATGGTACTGTATGAGGATGTCAGGTGTGGCAGAGAAGTATGTCAGAGTAGCTCAGGATATGTATGAGAGGAGTACAACAGTAGCGAGATGTGCTGTAGGTCAGACAGAGGAATTCAAAGTGGAGGTGGGGCTACATCAACGATCGGTTCTGAGTCCCTTCTTGTTTGCTATGGTGATGGACAGGTTGATGGATGAGGTCAGACAGGAATCCCTGTGGACAATGATCTTTGTGGATGACATTGTGATGTGTAGTGAGAGCAGAGAGCAGGTAGAGAAACACCTGGAAAAGTGGAGGTATGTTCTGGAAAGAAGAGGAATGAAGGTCAGTCATAGTAAGACAGAATACACATGTGTGAATGAGAGGGAGGGAAATGGAAGTAGAAATGAGGTTACAGGGGGCTGAGGTCAAGAAGGTGCAGGAATTTAAGTATTTGGGGTCAACAGTTCAGTGTGATGGGGAGTGTGGAAAAGAGGTGAAGAGGTGAGTGCAAGCATGTTGGAATGGGTGGAGAAAGGTGTCGGGAGTGTTGTATGACAGAAGAGTGTCAGCAAGAATCAATGGAAAGGTGTACAAGACAGTAGTGAGACCAGCTATGCTGTATGGGTTAGAGACTGTAGCAGTGAGGAAAAGATAAGAGACAGAGATGGAAGTAGCAGAGATGAGGATATTGAGGTTCTCTTTAGGAGTGACCAAGATGGACAGGATTAGGAATGAGCACATCAGAGGGACAGCTCAGGTCAGCTGTTTGGGGGACAAGGTCAGAAAGGCCAGATTGAGATAGGTTGGACATGTGCAGAGGAGAGAGAGTGGTTATATTGGTAGAAGGATGTTGGAAATGGAGCTGCCAGGCAAGAGGTCAAGAAGAAGGCCAAAGAGGAGATATATGGATGTGCTAAAAGAGGACATGAAGGTGATTGAGGTGAGAGTGGGTAATGCCATATACCGTATAGAGTTGGGTGGAGGCAATTGATTTGCTGTGGCGACCCCTAATGGGAACAGCCGAAAGAAGAAAAAGAAGATACAGTAAGGTAGAAACAATTCATGTAAACAATGCCTAGTGCTAGTAGTTTAGAACAGTAAATGTCAAGATGGGTGGCATTAAAATTCAAAAAACTAAATATAAACATGAGGAATAAAGTGACCTTGAGTCTAATGTTCAACAAGAAGAATGGAACACAAAGGTAGAAAAATACAGTTAAAAAGACCATTACCCATTTTAGTGTAATTGCTTGTGAATAACTTGGCTGTCAAGACACTATTAGTAAATGGTTTTATCCCTTTTTCTTCTTTAAGGACCTGAATGAATGAATGAATGAATGAATGAATGAATGAATGAATGAATGAATGAATGATAAAGCAGTCAGGGGGAGAGGCTATGTGAGAGACACTACGTGTGCAAGAAAGATACACCACTAAAGAGCAACAGGCAGAATTCCTTTTCCCCCATTTTCTTTCCAAGAAGTGTTATTCGTTTTATTTAGCATTTTAATGATTTTGGAATTTTGATCCCCTTCTTAATTGATGAGCGAGAAATATCACTATCATTTAGTATATCGCACAGGCCTTCACATTATCTTGAAGTGCATCCCAGCCCCTTCACTACAAAGAAATTCTTAACCATCTCCTTCAGACTGTGTGCCAAAGAAAAAAAGCTGTGTGAAGTGAAGGCACTTGGCTCTTAGCGCTGAAGTCAGGTAAGAACTGAGATGTGCCTTAACCTAGCCCTCCCCTTATGTTTGATGTACTCTTTCCACAAAAGATTTGTAGATTGGATAATTCATTTGTGTATTATTTCACTTCATCCATTCTAGGGTTGTTAAGATTTTATTTAATATTTCCATTTCGTTAGACATTTTATTAAAAGAAAGGATAGAAATGACTTGATAGATAGATGTTCCCTGATTGGTTTTCACATTTTTCTTTTTAAGCTGAAAGCTTATAAATTTGTATTATTTTTTTAAAAGAAATGAGATGACATTTATCCAAACTATCTTACTATCATGCTCATATTAAAACAGATATTCTAATTGTCAGCCTCACACATCTTAAAAGCTGAAAGAGAGGGATGCTGTGTCTGGCTTACACAACTCCAGGCATCCATCAGAGACATTTACCCTCAGTGCTTCTTGGTTTCCATTTAGTGCTCATTCAGATTATTGTAAACCATATATGATGACTGCAGATAAAAATCAGCACGAAGAATCCTAAAGTCCAGAGATGGAATATGAGCCAAGATTACTTAATATTTCTGTTTTAATGGAAAGTCATGTATACAGTTAGCTACTACTGGCAAAGGAGAAACAAGGTACTTAGTAAATAATATTTATGAATAATACTGACTCTACCAAGACTGCTATATAGTTATGCTACAGTCTAGACTCTTTGAGGATAAAATAGTAAATGTTTAATGAAATTGCCTTTCTAGTTTGTCTTATTTGATGAGGTTTGCAAGCCTACAGTGGCTAATTCCTTTTGTACCAGTACATATAACCAAATCAACAAGCTGTCAAATTGGCTGACTGAACATTTATGGTGTTTATGAATTTGTTCTATGAGACTTTCTTTTCAACCGTCATTAAGACACCAGGGGCCATCTCTCTCTTAATTTGTGTAAATCTAGAAAAAAATAGTTGGATATGAAAGAAGTCCCAATTCTTAAAGATCATGCAGACTGCAACTGATGTCATTTGTAACTCAAAACATCTAAAGCTGAACAAAT
This sequence comes from Myanophis thanlyinensis, assembly GCA_017656035.1. Lineage (NCBI taxonomy): Eukaryota > Metazoa > Chordata > Lepidosauria > Squamata > Homalopsidae > Myanophis > Myanophis thanlyinensis. The sequence goes on along the minus strand of JAEANM010000155.1, from coordinate 6,457 downwards.
TGAGAAAGACTGTGTAAACAAGAAAGTCAGCCTACATTTAAACGAATGGTCAGTTTCCTGCGTGGTATTTATTTTATTTATTTATTTATAACATTTATATAGCTGCCCAACTTATAAATAGCTCTGTGTAGTTCCCAATCAAAAATGAAAATAACATAAAAGCCATAGTAAAACTATTAAAACCAAAGACATAAAAATTGGTGCCAAGTCAAGCTTTCAATGTACAGTCAACTGGTATTATCCCAGTGCTTGGGTGGGGGAGGGGGGACAGAGAGATCTCCAGGGCTTCAGGCTAGGAGAATTTCTCCCTATTGTTTTTATTGCCACATTTCTAAAGCAAGGAAGGAATACAGCAGCATAAAAAGAAAATTAGTGGCCATACATAACCTACTCTTCCTTCTGTCTCTGTTTCTTTCCCTGTTTCTGCCAGATGCAGAACACCTGGTTGCTGATGTGTAGCAAAGAGGCTTTTCTTTTGAGCAAACTAAGAGCAAGTTTCATTTTTTACCTACACCTGCCTTCAGGAGCAAGGAGATCATTCTAAAGAAGAGAAAAGAAGATCAGGATAGGAAGGGAAGAGCCATAATAATGACTTCTGACTAAAACTAATTATTAAAATGTAAAGAGAGCCATTTGTAGGAATCAAAGAAATACTTCTGCCTCCAGAAAGGATTATATTGTTGCATATTTTCCAATTCAACATTAAATTAGATTACCATTAATCTCATGACTTTTAATGAGAAAAAACTTTCACACAAATAGATTACTTCAAAGACAAAAGCCTATGAGTATTTATTAAATCAAATCAAATTTATATCAGACATGCACAGCCATCCGGTTATTTCTATTTGGCTAAGAAATCTTGCAAACAGCACATGAAGGGAGTGAGATATACAGTAGTAACCCAAAGAAAAAAAATAGTGAAATCTAAACAAATCTAGTTGACATCTAATCAACGACAGCATTCACAATACTTCTCTATCCTTGCAAAACAACCTTGTGTCCTCACATCTCTTCACCCCTCTGTGTATTGCCTTTTGTTATTTAAACTTCTCACCCATCTCTTTTTCAAGAGTTCACCCATTCTACACAACCACAACTTTCTTAGATTTCTCTTTCCCCTTGACTCTTTCATTCTTCCTATGTATACGATGTATACAATTTGATTCTCATTCATTTCACCTATATGACAAAACTACTTCAAAGTTGGAACATATGAAATAACATTTTTCTCTTGCTACTTGCACTGTATAAACATGGTACATTTATTTTTTAAAAAGCTATAAGTATTTACTGAAAAAAAAAGCTTAGATGACATAATTAAACAGCTACTGAGACCCAAGAACTGCCAGGGGTCAAAATTAACCAGAAAATATTATACCACCATAATACATGTTGAGTCAACAATGCAAGGCTAAAACAATTAAGAGCCAAGGAGGTGGTTTTTAGTATCCTCATGAGTGAGGAGTAGGAAATCTCAGGATTCTTCCCTCAATGATTTTACAGGGTGAGTTGACTCTGGATAGTTTTGTACATATCTGGTCCCTTGAACTGAACCAAGAAACAAATCAGTAACCAAAGTAATAACTCAATGGATGCAACTCTGTAGAATCTTCTATTTACAATTAGTAGGTGCATCATTCCATTTTCAACTAATTGAAGCTTCCAAATCATCTTCCAGGGCAGTCTTGTGTATAGATTTTTAAAATACCAGCAGAATAAATAATTGGCTAATATGTATATACGGCACACGGTTGTAGCTAAACAAATTTCTGCCTGGATAGTCTCTGGAGATGAGCTGAAAGGCAAAAATGGAACTGGATTGTTCCCTCCCATATTTAAGTAACCAAGTACCTCCACAAAAAAAAAAATACATTACAGTAGCCTATATAAAAATTACTGGCTTCAGGTAATGAGACCCTATTCAGCAGTATCATTAGAACTGGGCTCAAGACAGACCAGTCACCAATAAATAGCAATTTCATCTTGCAAGAATTTCATGCAAGCTTGTTTTGACCTATCTAGATCTTTATTACCTCCTGACATCCATCCATCCTGGAGTGGCACTGTATAGCCAGGTGTTGTTACTATACTTAGTAATATCCCACCCCAAACCAACTGATAACTTCCCCCAGAGTCTTCATGTAGAAGTTAAAATGCATATGAAAGAGGACCAAGCTCTCTGGATTCTTATATTGGAATAGTTATGGTTACATTCACTTTCCCTGTCCACAATAACTGGAAATGCCTACTTAGGAAAGAGTGAAACAGTTACAATACAATGTTCTCTTGATGGCAATCCAGAAAATTTTCACAGCTTTTGGGATAAGATCAAGATTAAGATGCATCCACGTCCCTCCCTCCAGAGGCCAGCAAAATTCATTTAATGAAGTGACCCAATGTCATTTCTCTCTATCTCCTTGTGACAAGTCTACTGAAGCCACTTGATAAAGGATTCTCTGCAGATGGAATTTGATTCCTTTCTCCAAAAGAAAGAAAACTTCACTTTAAAAAAAAAGGCTGAATTTTGTCCAATACTGGTCTAAAATGGCTAGATCAAGATAAGGGCTTCTTCAAAAGGGAAACCACCACTTCTTTCAAGCTGAGCTGCCTCACCCCCTCCATTTTACAAGCATTAACTATCTCTTAATTCCAGCCACATTTGCCCTTTATGAATGCAGAAGTAAGTCATGTGTGGCACAGATAAGCATACAAACAGGCAATCTCATGCTACAGATCTAAAACTATGGTATTTTTCCTGTCTTTAACAAAAAAGTGATGGGAATATACCTGATTTGCTATTGCTGTTGCCAGGGTTATTCATTTTGATCTTTTGAAGTTTTATTATGATCGCATATTTTAGCTAACCCGTATCCTCTTGTGCAGATAAAAACTGTATAGCTTTTAAAATTATATAAAGGGTAGGAGCTCTGTGGAATCAATACAAGCTATGTGCAGGATCAACTTTGCAGACAACCACATGAGTTTTTCATGAACAAAAAAAACCCAATTTTACTAGGCAAATGTTATGCTGCATGTACCGAATAACATCTCAATTCGTCATCAGATGTGCCTGATTGATTCATCTCAAACAACTCTCTTCAACAAATTGTATTTGAGACTATTCAAATGCTCAGTTATTTCACTACAGGACACTTTTTATTCAGCAAGTACCATAAAGGATAAATTGAATTTCAATAGGCGCAATAATTAACTTTTCTTTTTTATTATTATTATACAAACCACCAAGGGTCAAATCAGGCATTTGACTTATGCCTCACAGTTAAGGAAAGCCCTCTTGCTTATATTCTCCCCATTTTCCCCATTTTTTAAAAAATGGAATTTCTCTAAAGCAGAGCATGTCATTACTTCACAAAGTCACACTGATTATTTACAGCTTGTCACTTCGTAATTTGAATTTATTGTTTGTGGGTTTTATTTACAAAAGCTCATTATTTTCCCATTTTTCTTTTTTTCCCCTCACTAAGTTCTTTTCCATTTGTTCAATTATATCTTCACATTGTCTGTTTATCAATTATATCACCAGGACATATTCTTGTTGAGAATAATTTGCTCCCAATGCTGGGTTTTAACAGAGATTTAAAATGGCTTATTGTCAGTCTTGGTATGCAGTCGATAGCAAAACAAATATATGGGATATCTTGCTGATGTTCATCATATTGCTTTTGCATTGAATTGGCTTGCTGAACAGCAATAGTAATAGCACTTAGACTTATATACCACTTCACAGTTCTTTATAGCCCTCTCTAAGCAGTTTACAGAATCAGCATATTGCCCCAACAATCTGGGTCCTCATTTTATTGACCTCAGAAGAATGGAAGGCTGAATCAACTTTGAGCCAGCCAGGATTCAACTCCAGGCAGTGGACAAAGTTAGCCGGCAATGCTGCACTCTAACCACTGCACCACCGCGGCTCCTGCTACTGAATTGTAGAATAGGAAAATGTTGTAGATCAGGCAGGTCAAACTCAGAGTACCCCAAGGGCCATATTGTTACATTTGAGTTATGATGAGGGCCGCACTCTCTTCAATTGGGCCGCAGCAGCTGACCGACCTCACCCGACCGGTTCCTCTGACCAGCCTAAGGAGGAGTTGCTGTCGCTCCAGGGAAGAGGCGTTTCTCTTGCAACTTGTCCAGGGAGCCTCAGAAGCTTTTTTGCTTATTTGATACATGACTAGACTGCCTTTTCAACAGTGATCTCAGGACAGCATGTAGGGTTCTCCTTCCTGTTTACACATTTATTTAATTTTATTTATTGATTTAAATATTTTATCCCACCTTTCTTCTCAAAAAGGATCCAAGGTAGCGTGTAAAACTTCATCTGTGCAGACTTCAAAGGGTTATGAAGCACAATATGTGTCACTAAAACTTCAAGTCCCTCCTCTAGGTATAGTTGAAGAATGCTTCAAATCCTCTCTGTATGTAAGCTTCTTTTATTTCTGAAGAGTTTATACCAGTACAAAGCTGCTTAGCTATTTAGAAATTGTTTCTAAAGTAAGAAATAAATCCATTGTTGTTTGCTTTTATCTATCTAGAAAGTGTAAAAATACAAGGGAAGTAGAGAAATATCTTTTGTTTTCCAAATATATTATTAGCAAAACCAAGTGCAGTCTTTCAAACTGAGTGGCTGCTTTTTAAAGTTGAAGGATTGAAATGCTGGATAGAGATATGGCATTTTTTCCTCATTCATTCTCCTGAATAAGTGGGGATATATAGTCAGTTCAGTCTGTTTCCTCTATAACAGTGTTGGCAACTTTAAGATGCATGGATTTCAGCTCCCAGAATTGTTAGCTGGGAAATTCTGGAAGTTGAAATCCACACATCTTAAACTTGCCACGTTTCAAAGATACTGCTGTAAAACCAGTGGTTTAATAAAACTTAACAAGCTTAACATTAATTAATTTAACAAGGTGGAAGTAAACTGGACAGATAGACCCAAAGCATAGTAACACATTTCCAGTTCCCAATGATTTCTAATTCCAAATTAGCTGTAACAGCTCAGTTCTGAGGCCTTGTAAAAATACAACAAAGTGGTTTCCTTTCCACTTTGAGGTGAATGTCAAATGGCCATTTGAAACAGAAATGAAGGTATTCCTGCTTCCCCTTTTCTTTTGTTATGCTTCATGTGACAAATAAAGATTGGAGGCAGTCTTTCATGAAACATCTTGGGTAAGGAAGACCATCACAATTACAAGTTACAATTACAAAACATCGTGGACTGTCCCTTGATACCACTAGACAATATCTCTAGGACTCGCTACCTCAGAAAAGTGAGGAAAATCCTCAGGGATGACACATACCCTGGTCAGCCCTTCTTTCCTCTCCTGCCATTGGGAAGGACAAATAGGAACATAGGCAGCTGCACAAACAGGCTGAAGAACAGTTTTTATCCATGGGCTGTCAGACTTCTGAATTGAAAACAACTATAACAACAGTACGATGGACTTGTGGGGTCGGTGCACTGTGCAATAATATCACACAGTGTAGAAGAGCTGTGTTAGTAGTAGTTGGGGATTTTCTGTCTTTTTCACTGTGGGTTGTATATGGGGGGTTGCAAGGAGGGAAGCTCAGTCAATCTCATTGTACACATATTGTACTGTGACAATAAATATTTGATTTGATTTGATTTGAAGTGCAATTGCAAGGAAGGAAAAGAAGCAGTGCAGGCCTGTGGAGGTCATACAGAAAATAAAGGGGTGAAGATATTAGACTGCCACTGTTGGTGGCTACTGTTTACACTGGAGAATGGAAGAAGAGACACCTTTAGACTGCAATCCTACCTCTTTTTCAGGGAGTAAATCCCATTGAACTACAGGGCTTTATTCTGAGATCTGCACTGGTCACCTTATTACATAACTTCATTGTTACCAAATTCAGATAACCATCCTGAATAGTGTAAATATTATGCTAGATAGAGACTCCTTGTTTAGCGACAAGAATTGGGACTGCCAACTTGATCTACTTCTAGGTCCAGTAGGGCTTACTCCTAAAAAAGGATTCATACAGTACATATTTGCAATGCAACAAACTGTTATAATTATGTGAGGCAAGTTTATCAGCCTAGCCCAATATTTCAGGCCACTGTAGAAATAAAATTACTTTTCAAGGTGAAGGTGCCATCTTAGGTATCAGAGTAGGTACTGGAGCTAACTGGAACCTTGGGCAATTACAAAATTTTGCAAGGTTTGAAAATCTTTTCTCTTTAGGTCAGATGAAACAATGGTGAAATTTCAGAAGAACTGTCAATCTCACAAGTTGTGGACATTTTTAATTGTTAAATACAGGCTTTGTTTGTGGTTTCTATAGTTGGTTGTGTATAGTCTTGTAAGAGTTTCTTTTGCCATTTTTGGATGACTTGGGATTTTATAAAATGACTGACACAGTAGGTGCTATCAGGCACAAAACTACCATATATTTATTTATTTATTTATTTATT
>JAEANM010000154.1:0-43965 GCA_017656035.1 Myanophis thanlyinensis | reverse complement strand
CTCTTGCCTTAGCTTAGAACCTGAGTCTTAACAGCTTAAAATGGCTGGCTCAGGAATTCTGGGAGTTGAAGTCCACGGGTCATGAAGGAGCCGTAATTGCCCACCCCTGATTTAGGGGGATGGTTGTGATCAGATTCCCTTTTACTCTTGTTTTTATTGACACCTTACCAGCTGAAAAGCATCCTGTTCAATGATTCACTGGTGTGAAACCAATTAGTTATAGCTTGGCCAATAAGCTTCCTTTTTATATCATCAAAATAGCAGGATAACAATCGAATGAAGGCATTTGTAAGATTACCATTTAGCAATGCTGCAACAGTGCACTTCTGAGCTTCTTTGCACCAATGAGTTAATTCTAGCTGTTATAGTGAAAAGCTAGAGCAGGGATGGCAATCCTTTTAGAGACTGCAAGTCTGCACGCACATGGGTGCACATGCGCGTGGCAGAGACCCGAAGACCAGCTGGCCAGTGGGAGGCGGGGCATCACAACACTGGCAGCTCTGCAAGAGGCGAGATTTTTCTTTTTTGCGAGCTTCTGTTTCGTCATTTGCAGGGAAACTTCTGTTTCCCTGCAAACAACGGTGAAAAACGCCAAGGAGAAATGCGATGGAGCTGAGCTGGTGCAACGGTGCGTGTGCCCACAGAGAGGGCTCTAAATGCCACCTCGTGCCATAGGTTTGCCACCACCGAGTAGAGGTTCTTGCTTTACTCCATACAGAGGGCATTGGGATTATAACCAATTCTTCAGCTCTTTGCTAATTGTACAGATAGTCCTTGACTTACCACCACAAAAAAAACCCAAAATTGCCATAGCTAAGCCATTCAAACAACTGAGTGAATTTTGCCCCTTTTTATTACGTTTTTGCTACAATTGTTAAGTAAATCATTGCAGTGGTTAAGTGAACCATGCAGTCATTAAGTGAATTTAGCTTTCCTTCCTTTCCCCATTGACTTTGTTTGTTGCAAGCAGGATGCGATGGTTACAAATGGTGATCTTATGATTTTGGGACAGTACAACTGTCATAAATACAAGCCAGTTGTCAAGTGCTCTAATTTTGATTATGTGACCATGGGGATGCTTCTGACTTCCATTTATCCAACTTCACTGCTGATACCTCTCGGTCTTCCCTCCAACATTCATTTATCTGATTTCTAATAACAGTTTTAAAATGACTGCATTTATTGATGTTACCAATATAATATTTTTTTTTTCTATTTTCAGTCAGCAGGATTTCAGGAGATTCTGACAGAAATAGAAATTTTAGCTTTGATTGTTGGATGTTTATGCCATGACCTTGATCACAGAGGAACAAACAATGCCTTTCAAGCTAAGTATGTTTCCACTATTATTTGTTTCTCTCACTTTGAAAATTAATATTTTAGAATTTAGAGATAAGTATTGGTTTCAAGATATGTGTAATAAAATTGCATTTCTTTCTTTACATTTCTTAAAATGAAAACTTAATTCCTTCACAATTAATTGTTTTATCATGACCTAATCTGCTACAAATGAATGTCCATCTAACGTAACATTAAATTAGGCAGAATTTTAGTTGAAGTTGAATTTTTATTGACATAACTGCTTATGACAGAATAGAAAGCAAAAAATGTGGGCCATTATTCTATGAAATGGTAACAAGTATTAAGGAAATAGCAAGCATTCACATTCAATACAGAATAAATTTTTTTACATAAATGGTGCCTTGTTTCATGAAAACAGGCAGAGTCCTACAGAATTATTTTGTGATTTGTGCATGACACACTGCCAACTTTTTGCAGGTGTTCCTAGGTTTTTATAACATGTTAGACTCTAACTGGTTGATGAGTTGGATTATAATTACTCACACACTACTCAGCTTCATAATAGACAATCTCTCCCAACAACCCATATGATCTTCAGAGTCTAATGCTCATAGTGTAATCTATAGAAAGAATTCTTACAGGACAATTGGCTTGTAATACAACAAGATTGCCTAATTTGATATTGCCCACATGAAAGTAAGAGCTCATATCTAAAGTAATTTTGTACTTGATTCTACTCAATTCTACATAGACAGTTCCTTCACAATAGTCTATGTCAAATAACCATTTATTTTCCACTTTTCTGATTAGTATGTCCCCTTAATCAATGAATTTAATAGTCTGGGCCCCAAAAGTGCTTTTTCAGGAGGCAACTGGACTTCCTTGGTTGTTGTTTTTTGAAGACATTTCACTTCTCATTCAAGAAGCTTCTTTAGCTCTGATTGGATGGTGGGGAATGGAAGGATTTGTATTCCTTGCAGACGATTGGTCATTTACATTCTTTTAGAGTGTCATTGAGGCCAGTGGATGTGGAGCCTTCATGGCTGCAGGATGTTTTCTGCCCTGTGTCCCTTCACTGTTGTAGATTGGCACAGGCTATTGAGGATGAGTCTATGTTGTCTGCATCTCAAACTGAAGCACAAATGGTTCCTGCAATCTGCAATTTTTCTGGAAATCCATTAATATTCCTGCACTATTCGAAGGGTGTTCATCCCTGAGAATCTCCATAGACATTTAATGGGCTGGGATTTTGTGCCAAAGGACCAAAGTCTTTATAGGGACCGTGTAGGATAGAGGTCAGATTGTGTAGTGTCATCATCTTCTTTAGCATTCAGATTATACACAGAATATATTTCAATTTTACAATTGTGAGAAACCACATCTGAGATTTATTTATTTTATTTCATACATTTCTATACCGCCCCCCTCTCTAGGGATAAAGGATACTTCCACTTCTGGGATTAGGCTTTGGACAGGTAATAACATTTTTCACCAATTGGGAAACAAAAACTGAAGTAGTTTGATTTAGTATAAACGTAAAACACACAAATAGAGGAATGTACATTGTAAAATGTATTTTGCAGCAGGACATGTACCTTGCTTTTGAGAGGCTGAATTTCCTTCATAGGAAATTCTTAGTTTTATCTCTTTTGTTACATATCTGTTATAAATAAGTATTCTATTTATGCTTAAATTATTTTATTCCTAGTGTAGTGTTATGTCGACACAATGCATGGTAACTAATCCCATTCAGGCAATTAAGATATCAGAAGAACAAAATTGGAGCCATACCTTCTCTAGGCTTATTTTCTCTGTAATTGTGCAGCCGATGGTCACTAAGTGAACTGTTGTAACTCAAGTATTACCTGTGCAGCATTCCACATGAGAAATTCTGTTTTCAATTAGAAACTATTTCTGCTAATACAATTCTCTGTATTAAAAATTCAGTATCAGGAGTTGCATTATGGCAGGCAGATTATATTTGTTACAGAAAACACACACACACACACACACTTGGCCCACCTAGTTGCTAGGCAATAGATTTCAGAAAAACCAATTATGCCTGCACTCTTAGCACAGTACAAGGCATTAAGGAAATATGAATCTTTAATACTATTCTGCATTATAACTGCTCCTTCAACACTAAATGCAAAATAAACATATATAAAAAATCCTTACTATTCAGGACTTGGTGTGAAATAGGGGAACTTGACTATATCTATATTTTGGTATAGCATGACGGTATGTGTTGTAGTGCGGCTTGATTCAGAAACTTTTGGTGCAAAATCTGATTAAACAGTGAAACAGTTACCAAAGTAGTATAAAGCCTAGGGCTTTTGAGGGACCGTTAATGGTTTCAGTGGCTAATTAAAAAGAAAAGAGAGGAAGTATCATGTTAATATGCAAACTTGTTTTGAAGAATGTGCATTTGGCCTGCAGTTCAAACTGAACTGGCATAACTACTGGATCAAACAATCATCATTTCAGTTGCGTGGAGCTCTGAAATTATCAAATAAGTTATAGGCTAAAAATTAGCATTCAAAATGAATGTATTATAAAAAATGTTTATAACTTTATACTAACAAGAAAAGCAAAGTCCAGTTGCCTTTCAAAAATGTAATTTTGGGACAACCGTGACCCGAATGACTGAGAATCTCCATAGACACTAACAAGAACGATATACAAAATGAAGACTTTATGGAAATTAGAAGAAATAAGCTTTTGAATGTAAAATAGATTACATTCAAACAAATTTCCTATTCCATCACTATTTTGAAAGGCTAATATTCCCTTTCAATACTTCTCTATAATGCTAAATGTATGAGGTGGGCTAGCTTTACTCAAGATCAGTTCTGTCAGTGAGTAGAAGATGGAAGAACTCTAGCTGAGTCTCCACCCTGGCAGGCAGCTGCGTTAACTCAGTAGTAAAATGCAAGTTTTTATGAGGCTTAACAGTGGATGTCTCCTGAGATAGCTTTTTGTTCCGGTTTGAATTTATACCATTTGAGATTTTTCTGGCAGTGGATGTTTTTGTACAATCTTGAACAATAGTGCTTGTCTCAGATAAATAACATTTAAAAATGGATGAACTCTTGCAGGAATAGCAAAATCTAGCACATGAGACATTCATTGACAAGAAAATAAAGCAAGGTTTATTTCAAACCTGAAATCAGGTGCACAGCAAAATTACATGAGGTTTGAGAGTTTGCAAGATTCAAACATTTTTAAAGCTGAAGTATTTTATAAAATAAATATTAATCAAAATGCAGCCCATTTAATCTAAAGTTTATTTTAGGTGGGTTTTTTTAAAAAAAACAAAAAGCATTATTTACTGTTAAACTATCAGTCTATACCTGCCACTTGTATTGAGTTCTGTGAGTTCATGCAGGAAGAACGTGGTCTTTTTGTAATGCTAAAGAAATAACTGAAAGGTTATAGGCACCCGGTGACATAGTGTGTTAAGTGTAATGATAACAGCTGTTATTACCCTAACATGTTGTGATTTGTGGTCACACAGGTTGCAAAGACTGTAAATTTATGCCTCACCTTTCCCATTTCTTTCCTAACTTGGGTGGGGAGGGTTCAGCACAATGAAGGGTTAGGAGGAGTATGATTGAAAACAGTATCACAGCATGTTAATCCACTTCACTGCTGTTTCCTCTGGGGGAAAACGTTCTTGGTAATTTTCTCCTCTCTCTCTCATTACAGCTGCCCCATGATGATTAAATATCTGGGTAGTGTAGCTTTGCAATATAATCTCCTAGGAGATTTCTTTTCATTCCGAGCTAGACTCTCTTAAACTAATTTCTTCCACTATGCATATATACATAAGGATACACACATATACCCCAATAACACCAAGCCTCATCCGTCACTTTAGAATGCTTTCTGGTAGTGAAATAGTGATATGTGTTAATCTTTTGTGACGGTTTAATCCTGGTGTGTTCCACCTTCTAACAATTACCAGTTTTGTAATTGTAATTCATATATCCCTTGAAGAATTAAATTTAGCATTTTAAATGTACTACAGTATATGTTTATGTAGATGTATGGTTAGTTACACAGCTATGCAGATTTTAAACCAGAATTTGTTTTGAAAGCATATAAAACTTAAACTGAAGCATTAACAGCACATGTATGAATATATTTAGTCAGGGTTATATCCCATTTGTAAAATTGAAGCTTGCACATCCAGATGTAACTTATCTTGAACATTTGACTAGATTATATTTTCCTTCTACAACTTCCATTCCAGTTTTTAAATAAGTTATAAGTTATATAACAAATTGTTCATATTTTTAAAATAACAAGTGGAAAACACAGCAGACAAAGTGAATTGTTTTTAAATCCACTCTTTCTCAGGTGCGGTGTGCTTTCTGCTTAATAGTTGATTTATCAGAATTGGAAGCTATTAACAATAGTTGTTTTGTCTTGCCTGAGGTTTGTCATATATGTTGTGATTACTTGGCAAACAGTGTTAACCGGGTTTTCACAAAGATTAAAGAACACTGGAAAAGAGATCCTTTTCAGACATACAAAGCATAAAACACAGACTTGTTTTTGATTTGTGTAATCAGGCTATGAGTTATTAGTTATATAGTTGATAGCCTGCCTTATTGGTGAGATGGGTAACTAATAAATTAGGTAAGTGGCTGGGTGGATGGATGGCACCTCCACTATCAAAAAGACATGAAAAGATATCTTTCTGTAAGGTCTTTCCTCATATGGTTAATGTGCAGATTCTGGTCATGAATTACACATATCTAATTTTAAACTGTGGCAGAAACCTCTGACAGCTCTATTTTGGAGACTTTCTTCTCCAAGCAGAATTTAAACAATTTTAAAGAAAATAAAAGAAATATAGCACTTCACCAGTTCATTTTGGAGCCCAGTTCAGAAGAAACCATTTCCAATGAAGAAACCAACATCCTGGTGACTAAAAGAGATCAGATTGTGTAGAAAAGATTATTCAGAATCAGTGGTCATATTGTGTTGATATGCTGAAGAGATCTACGATCTGAATACATATCCCTGTTATTACCCTTCCTTTAGCCCTTTCTCATCCTGGAATGGTGGTATAGATGAAAACAGTGAGTTTGGAAAGGTTATTGGTCCGTTCTACAAAACAGAAAGATTGGGATAGTATTTATCTCATCTGAGTTTTCTTGACAATCTCAGAAGCATATGCTGAAAGAATGTCATATGTTGCATTTTTTTCAGGATTGGGTCTGCTTTAGCTCAGCTCTATGGGACATCTGCTACTCTGGAACATCACCATTTCAACCATGCTGTAATGATTCTTCAGAGTGAGGTAGAAAAAAACATGGATTGCCCAGTCTCTTCTTCTTTTCTAAAAAAAACTGTCAAAAGCTGTTTTATTATGGCATATCTAAAAAGTTATTTTCTCTGCCAGCACATAGAAAACAGATTTTGAATTCCATATCTGGCACTGAGTTTTACGTTATATGACATGTGTAATATTTAGTCTCAAAGCAAAATATTTCCAAAAAGCCAAAACAGTTTTTTATATTTTAATTGTAAGCCACCCAGAGTCACTTTACAGAATGAGATGGGTGGCATATAAATTTAATAAATAAATGTGCTTAAAAAGGATTTGATTTCTTATTTACTATTAGAGCTGTAATGTTCTTAGTAATATATTTTCTCTTATGGGGAAGTATAAATAAATATTTCCCTAAATACGGGCTGGCATTATTTCTTCCTAATTACAGTAACTATTAATTCTGGTATTAAATTTTTCAACAGCATTCATCTTTCGATTGAAAAGAAGTTAATGGGTTGAGTTGCTGAAGTTGAAAAAAAAAAAGCCATTGTTAAAGTTTTGCATTTAGGAAGTTGAAAGTTTTCCTCCAATGAAATTGCTCTTGAACACATACATATAATTTTGTATAAGTATGTTTAATTTTGTAGTGTTTAATTCTGGATGAAGAATTTGTTTCTTGAATTTAGATTTTGATGTAAGTCACATTTGCATAACTATCATAAGAAAATATTCATATTAATATAGATTCCTTTTCCAGAATGAATTGGATTTGTCTGGGTAGACAGAAATGACAGGAGAAAAGTTTATTATAGTAGTGAAAGTTCCAGGGAAATCAGAAAATGGATCATAAATAGAACTCTATTAGCATATTATTGAATGGAGCCTAGATAATTGCCATTGTCTACAATTTATCTCAGAACTTATAGAGAGAAACACACCTATTGTGATGTATGTTGATTGATTATTTAGTATTCTATGACTAACACTGAGTGCTGTATCTTATGATTATTGTATTTTATGATTATGATCATGATTTGTTGTTTGTATGTATGCTGAGAGCTTACGCACCAGACACAAATTCCTTGTGTGTCCAATCACACTTGGCCATTAAAGAATTCTATTATATATGGATCCAAAAATATAAATAAGAACATTTCAAGAGAATATCTAAAGTGGACTCAGCCTTAAAGAGGTTGTAGTATCTTTGGCATATTTACATCAAAACAACTTTTACTGAAATGAAACTGAGATTTAGGAACCTTTGTTTAAATTTATGTAACCACACACCACCTACCATAGCAATTCTGCACAGATAACGACAGATTAAAAACACCATGCAAATAGAAACCAAAACCAACATAAAACTTCAGTTTTAAAGAAAAAGCCAAAGTTCTTTAGATTGAAATTTCTATAGGTTGTTCAGCAGTTTACATGCCAAAAAGAAAAAGTATATGAATAATATTTTTATTTACTAGGCCCTACTTTTAGTCCAGCAGAAAAAACTAGTATTACATCTTAAGTATAGCAGCTGAATGAAATATTTTTGTAATGATTTCATTACAAATTAAAAAAAAAAAGATTTGTTGCAATGCCGAGACACAATGCTGACTTATTGGAAAAATGGATTCTGAGCTACTTAGTTTTGTTCTCTTTCATTATAGGGTCACAACATCTTTGCTAATTTGTCCTCCAAGGATTACAGTGATCTTATGCAGCTTCTGAAGAAGTCAATACTGGCAACAGACCTCACTCTCTATTTTGAGTAAGTATTGGCATTTTCTAATTCTGATAAATGAAATTCTGAAAGAGTTTTAGTCCTCAACAATGGTGTTTAAATATCAGCTGGAGCACACAACTCTATAAGTTTGTATTTACTTATCATTTTAATTATTTATTCTCACACCTACAGCAATGGCATTCTTTACAGCAGGGGTGGGGAATGATGACCCTTTTATGACTTGTGGACGTCAGTTCCCAGAATTCTGAGAGCCAGCATAGCTTAGTGATTAAGGGATTAGACTAAGACTAGTTAGACCCAGGTTTTTTGTCCACCTTCAGCTACAGGAATTGCTTAAGAGAAATAGTCATTCTCTTCCTGAGCTCAACTCCACCTCACAGGATAACATTTTATATTAAAACAGACAGTTAAATAATGAAGTTGTTTTATCTTCTAATCTGATTTTATAAGGCATTAATGAGAGACAATTACAATTATATGAAAGCAAATTATAGGTAGTCCTTGACTTACAACCATTCATTTAGTAATCGTTCAAAGAATTAACACACTGAAAAAAGTTACATGACCGTTTTTCACACATGACTATTGTAGCATCCCTATGGTCATGTGATCAAGATTTGGATGGTTGGCAACTGGCATGTATTTATGACAGTTGCAGTGTCCTGAGGTCACCTGATCCCCTTTTGTGACCTTCCGACAAGCAAAGTCAAAAGGGAAGACAGATTCACTTAACAACCGTGTTACTAATTTAACAACTGCAGTGATTCACTTAACAACTATGGAAAGAAAAGTCATAAAGGGGCAACATTCACATAACAACTGTCTTGCTTAGCAACGGAAATTTTGGGCTTCATGCACACAAAGAGGAGTCCACCTCCTGAGATTATTGTTTAATAAAAAGAACCCAGAACATGCCTGTTATGCATAATTTGTGTATATACTGTTGTTGCTCTCAAGCCCACCTAGTGGCTAGAGAGGGGTCCCCAATTTCCGGTCTATGGACTGGCACTGGTCTGTGGCATGCCAGCAATGGAGCTGTGCAAGCAAGCAAAGGCCTATCTGCGGGATGCAGGCATCATGCAAAACCATGCCCCCTTTGGTCTATGGAAAAACTTTTCTCCACAGAACCGGCCCCTGGTGCCCAAAAGGTTGGGGGGCACTGCTCTAAATCATTTGGAAGGCATGAGGCTGAAATAATATACCACCAAGAGAAGCAGAAGTGAGTTAATTTCAGACACTGTGCATTTCTATTTGGGGGAGGACAGTAAATATTAAGTAATAGGTTTCCATCATTTCTGTCCTTAATTATTAAAAATCTATAACTGGCAGCATATGATGAATGGGCTGTTAAGAGACATCTCCTGCAATTATCACCTTAACTGCCTGGAACAATCTAAACTATATACCGTAGGTTGTGCTAATTTTTACTTGTTACAAAAAGAGTTATTTTTTCTGCTAATTTCTGCATAGTGGGAATGAATTTTCATGCGCCTAATCCTGATCTGTCTTTCCCCATAATCCGTTTGATAGTACGGAGGCTGGAGCTTAATGAAATTTTAAAGTTTGGTTTGGATATGTGCAGATGTGTTGTGTTACAGGCCCTAGGATGTTTTTTGTTTTGTTTTTACTATTTAATTACTTGCTTTTGAGCATCTAGGATATTGCTGCCTAAGATGGGCAGCTAAACAAATATTTTAAATAAATACATATATATTATAAATACATGTCTTTCCCAGTTTGGTTTGTAATGTTGTAATGTTTGGTTACAGGAAGAGGACTGAATTTTTTGAACTTGTCAACAAAGGAGATTACAATTGGAATGTTAAATATCAACGAGAGGTATTCCGGTGAGATCTTTCTCTTGGGTAAAGTTCACCTGGCATAGGAATTGAGGCACTCTGCAGGGGCAAGGGGCCAAATTCCTCCCAGTGGCTTTAGAAGTGCACAGTCAATTTCCGTACATCCTAGAGGTGCAAAACATTTTTAATTTGAAACGTTCATATTGAAAACGTCTTATTTTGAGCCCAAAGGTGATTGTTTTGAATTCAAAATAGGTTGTTTTAAAATGCTGGAATTATTTGGTGCTCAAAACATTTCCAGAAAGGTCAGAACAATCCATTCTGAAGTGGAAACTGCTTCCAACTCTTAAATGTTTTGGACACCTTTGGCCCATTCTTTATTAAGAATGTCAAAGATGGCTGGTTCTTTGCCTAACTCACTTGTGGTTGCGTAAGCATTTCACTGCATATCGTACCATGTATGACTGTGTATGTGATCAATAAAATTTGAATTTGAATTTGAGTCTATCCACACCTGACATAAAAAACACCAAAAAACCCTAAGCTTAAGTGCCTTCATTAACACACTTTTTAAGTATTCACAGTGAAGATTATGATCATCAGGTCTTGTATTCTGGGGTTACCAAATGTCCTGGTTTAAGCAGAGGGTGGAAATCCTCGGAATATTTGCCATGATTCCCGAGATCAATAATGTATGTTTGCATTTATTTATACTCCAAGACTACTTTTTAAAAACAACAACAGTATATGAGACATCAAAAAATGAAGCCACAACAAACCTGAACACAAAAGCCTAAGGCAATTAGTAGTGTGAAGGGAGCTCCTATGAGGTGGCTTCTAAGAGCCATAGCTATTGTTAGAAATTTGGCACCCTTTTTTTAAAACAACAACTCAGGTTTGGTCATGTTAGAGGAAAACAATGAAACACCCTTGTATTCATTTGTTAAATTTAAATTGCACATTTCCATCATGCTTCCCTTTTCCTCGAACGCTATTCTCCCATGGTTCATTTCTTTTGGAAGGAGAAATCTCTAAACATTTAAGGTGCTGGTTGAATATTTTAATGTATTTACAGGTGTAATATTGGGGTGTGTGTGAATAAAGCTGCATAGCAACCCCTACAAAAAAGCAAATCCATTAGCTGATTCAGATCATATTCTCAATTAAGGCACATAGGTACCTACAGCTTATTTTAATTGTCAGTTCACCCTCTGTCTATTTCTCACCTGCATGTAGAATTACTTTCACCCATTGTCTCCAATTTAACCATTTACTGTCATTATTTTTCCATTTATTTATATTGTCTTTCTTAAAAACAGACTTTTGTTTTAAATGAATTTTTTTTTAAATGAAGATGACAGCCCTGATCATGTATTTGCAACTACTATTTTAACTTTTTTAATGCTCCTTCCAAATGCCTCTGATTCTGTCTTCCATACACAGGTATGGAGAAGCTACATATCGCAGAAAATGTCTCCCTTCTTAAAGCAGTCTTTGGAAAGAAAAAGCTGCTTTTTTTGATTTCTTAGATGGGTCATAAGGGCTTCTCTAAATCAGTGTTCTTTTATGGGGTGACCTCCAGAGACAGCTGAATTTTAACTCCCATAAAGCATAAAGTCCTGCCTTAGGCATGAAAACCAGCTGGATGACTTTGGGCCAGTCACTCTCTCGGCCATGACACAGCTCAACATTTGGTTGATCCAGAAAAAATAGCAGACCCTGCACGTGTGGGAAAACCTTAGGAAGGAACAAAACGCATAACGCTATGTAGGCTGCAAATGATGTGTAGAGGTAGTCCACGACTTAACAGCAGTTCATTTACTGACCAAAGTTACAGTGGCCCTGAAAAAAGTGACTTATGACCGTTTTTCATAGTTATGACCTTTGCAGCATCCTTATTAACATGATCAAAATTCAGATGCTTGGCAACTGGTTCATAATGATGACCGTTGTTGTGTCCTAAGGTCACATGATCCCCTTTTGCAACCTTCTGACAAGCAAAGTCAATGGGGAAGCCAGATTCACTTAACAACTGGGTTACTAACTTATCAACTGCAGTGATTCACTTAACAACTGAGTCAAGAAAGGTCATAAAATGGGGAAAAACACACTTAACAAATGTCTCACTTAACAAAAGAAATTTTGGACTCATTTGTCCTAAGACAAGGACTACCTGTGCTGTATTTGACACACCTTCATGGCATGAAGTTTGAGAAGGCTAACTTAGATGGTCCACTGCAATCCTCTTTATACCATAAGAAGCTCTGTTAATGTGTTCAGACTGGGAATATATAAACATCAGTATCTAAGTATTTTCATCTGTAGGGGAATAAAACATACTCATGAAAGGAGCTATTCTTTAAGTCTTTGTTTTTTAGATGACGTATAGATAATTTTCTATTTTTTCATATTACACCCATTCCGGATTTTAGAATATGGGCAATACATTTCCTTTTTTATAATCCGCAGTATTCTTGCTGTTCTTCTGGGCTTACTTATAGTTTAATATGTTTTGTGCATTGTACATAAATGCTTTCTCCAGCTGAGTAATTCCTATCTCCAAACACTTGTAAAACATATTTGAAGCTTAGGTATTAAACTACATTGAGATGGAGTAATCCTTACAATAATCTTGAATATTTATTGTGCACAAATGATAGAAACTGTTCAAAGAGTGTCTGGAATGCCTCTCACAATCGTTTTCTTAGTACAGTGGCCAGTTATAACCAAACTACCCCAAACTGTATTTATTACATAATTTTCTTTTATCGCGTTCCAACTACCCAGTATCATATATTATGACTTTATTAATCAAACTACAACAGCAAAATGAGTAGTTAGTCTGCAGTGAAACATGCATCTTTTGTAACACTCAATAGTTAGCATTGAAAAGTCATTATCTGATTACATCTACAATGCATTAGCTTTCCTCTATCAAATAACATAAAAATAGTGGCTATTCAAATTCCAAACTGTGCCCTTGCTTTAAATTGGTGAAGAAGGTTTTAAGTCTGCCTCTTTAAAAACCCTCATGCATTCAGGATGAATTTGTTTAGAAAACCAACAAAGCTTTGTTCCATTTTTATTGTTCATTTCTGTTTTTCAGATCAATGCTAATGACAGCCTGTGACCTTGGAGCTGCAACTAAACCATGGGAGATTTCAAAACAGGCAAGTCATGATTAATAGCAGCACAAGAAAGAGGAGGTTCTGTCCCAACAATTTTCCCAGGAACCTGACACGGAACGGGCCAAATCTGCAGTCAGGTTATAATACCATTGCTGCATTAAAAATATCACAGATCTTCTGCTCCATGCAGTGTATTACTGAATCCTTTTCTTTTTTCTTGCTTAATTGATAACATTGAATAGTATTAGAAGTATTTCAAGAGATTCTACTTCCATAATCACATAATCAATTACAATGAACATTTACATTTTATTAAAAATGTGAATTAAAAAGAAATTTGGCATACCTAATCGACAGTGCCTTAATGTCCATCCTGGCATAAAATATTGAAGGCAAAGGCTCACCATAAATCTTTGTGGAAGAGCTTTTAATTTTTTTCATTCAAAACTTAAAATTATTTGAGGGATTGCTTAGCTTATTTTTACCCAAATTGATGCATTCATCTGGAATTCCCATCATCTATAGCAGAATGGCCACTATAACCTTATTAAACCTGGCGTAGCATTTTTTTTCTCCATAGGGAACAGTATAATTTTTTTTATTTTTATACATCTATGGAGATTCTCAGTCATCCAGGTCATAGTTGTCTCAGATGTGTTTTTCTTCTTCAAGAGGCAATGGGACTTTCTGGTTTTTCTTTGAAGACATTTCGCTTCTCAGCAAAACGTCTTCAAAGAAAAACCAGAAAGTCCAGTTGCGTCTTGAAGAAGAAAAAGCAACTTTGGGACATTTATTTATATGCTACAGGTAGTCCTTGACTTATAACTGGTCACCTAGTGTCCCGCCAAAATTATAACAGAATACCTGAAAAACTACTTAGTAGTACATAGAACCTGGTTTCAAAGATGCAGCCACTGCGCTGCCCCAGTAATAACATGAACAACATTTGAGTCCTTGGCAAACTGCCTGCTCTTATGACTGACATCAGCAACACTGTAGCTCCCCCTGCCTGTCTCCCTCCCTCGTCCTAATGTGAGAACAGGACTGTACATTTATTCATTTAGTGAAATCATACCGTCTTCTAAATTGAAAAGGTATGAATTATGGAATGTTTTATGCAAATACAGAGTTGTAATTGCTGGATGGCAATAAAACAATGGAAATAAAACATGCAAGAGAGTAAATGGATGCTTAATAAATTATTCAACATTGTACATGGAGAAAGAAATGGCTGACCAACCCTTGGTTGTTTATGCACTTGTGGATAAACACTTGTGTTATGAATGCTTGTGCTGATGTGTGAGCTGTATTGGTTGGAAATGTGAGTGTGTGTTTGCAGTGTTGGCTGAGAATCCCAAGGATTTGCAGTGAATGTTACATAATGCAACAAGGAGGATGGATTTGAAATGTCAAAGAGAAAACTACAAAAACGAATGGCATGAATGAAATGAACACATTGAAATGGTTTGGTCATGTTAAGAGAGTGAATGAAGATCAAATTAGAAAACAAATATATGGATGGGTGCAGAGAAAGGGGGTGGGGGAATCAAGGAAGCCTTGATTATCAGGACCCGATGACAACATCAAAAAGAGACACATGAGAGAGAAGTCTAAACAAGAGAAAGGGGTACATGAAGCAATGCATAAACATGTTTGAAGCATGGAGGGTTTGCAAGGGTTAAAAAAGTAAGGCGAGATATAGTGAAGCTATTACTGGGTTGTAAATTAAACTATGTTGGGTTTTTTTCAAACTTATGTTTTAATTTCCTTTATTATTTATTACTCTTTTTCTGCTCTTTGCATAACGTTGCATAGCATGACAGGCACGTATTATGCCTAAGTATTCACAAAGGGTGTCGAATAGTCAAAATATAAGACCTTTTTACTTAATAAAGGCTTCAGTCTGGGTTACAATATAAACCATGATTTGATATTTTATATGTGTTTTAGGTAGCTGAACTGGTAACAAGTGAGTTTTTTGAACAAGGGGACAGGGAGAGATCTGAACTGAAACTCACACCTTCTGTAAGTTAACTACTTTGGTAATTATCTGTTGCTATAGAATGAGCAAACATTATGTGATGTACTATAATGTAGTGTCATATGATACAAGGATATGATATAATTGATATTGTAACTATATTCTTTCCCACGATCACTCTGTGTATAAAAATTGAGCTGTGCAAAGCTTTGGATTCCATTCCCAAAAGATACTTTGAATCATGCTACGTAGGTAGGACTATCAGATCTGGGTTGCAAAACTCTAGACAATCACTAGATGGCAGCAGTAATTTACTGTTCTTTATATTGTTCTGCTGCCATCTGATGGTTCTATGGATTTTTGCAGCTCAGATCTGATAACCATACTTCCTAGAAGTGTGTGAAACTGAACACAATGGAAATTACTTCAGAGTAGAACCAGGAGAATTGCATTGCACTTCTCCAAAATGAATAGCAAAAATAATGCTGCATATATTTTTTCCTCCTATTTTCCTATGTAACGTAAATGCAAACAATGAATTGCATTTGTTTGATACTAAGGAATTAAATTGTAAAGTGGTCATATAAATGAAACCTCTACATTCCCTAAACAGAGAATAATAAATGGTTTATTTTTCATTCTAGACAAAAGACAGGAAAATGTGTGTAAAGATTGATTATGGTTTTCAAAGTGTTCCGTTTATAACAATTTGATCCTAGATCCAAAATATTGGATGAAGCAGCTTCTGTAAAATACTCTAGAGTAATAAAGCATGACACATTCCTCTTCTCCACTCAGGCTATATTTGATCGGAACAGGAAAGATGAACTGCCTCGATTACAGCTGGAATGGATTGATAGTATCTGCATGCCTCTCTATCAGGTAATTGTGCATATTGCTGGTGCAGAGTAAAAAGAAGGCCCAGGGGTTTTGCCTCTCAGCAAAAGGAGTGGGGGTGGGGGGGGGAGGAAGGGAGGGAGATGACATAACAATTTTTGCAGCTTTTTCCATCTCACAGACCCTACACATTTCATTTTCCTCTCCGGAGGCATAAGCTACACTTGATAACGCAGCAAAGGTCCTTGTAATGGAGAAATCTATGCAATGAAATGAGTAAATATAGATCAGGACAAAATCAGTGCAGTCTGTCAATAAAGAAAGCAAATCAGATATTAGATAATTGTGTTCCTCTGCTCCTCCCTGGTTTTCCTTCGTCTGTACGTTCATGCTCTTAATCTACTGGTTTTGGTTTGTAAGTTGCAAGAACCATAGCAGCGTTTTGTATTTCCCCCCCTTGTTTATTTGTAATGAAGAAGATAATTGTTATTGTTATTATTAGTATTTTTTTAAAAAAAATCCTAAAATAAAACTTCCGCTACAACACAAAAAATGCAAAGTATTTTCCTTTTTAAGCAAGTGCTGCGTTTCAGAATTACAGACAGTGCTCTGCTTACAGTGGGGTTACATCCTGAGAGGCTGTTCATAAGTCTGTTTGGTTTGCAGGTCCAACAAACGTAAACACCCGGGCAGTGCAGCTCTTGCCATGCATGGGCGACAGCACCATGGTAAAACCTGGAGGTGGTGGCATAGGCTCGTCCTCTGGAGTAGAAATGGCACATTTCTCTGCTTTCCTGAAGAAGAGCCCAGTCTTTGAATAGTGGTGGGAGGATGGCAAGAAAGGGAGGTTGGGGTTCAGTGAACTACACATATGTGTGGCACATGGAAACAAAACCAACTACGTCCAACCATCGGGTTTGGATAAGTTTGTTCATATTGACAAAAGTTAGCAACTCAACAGTATGTTAGTGGAGTAAGATCTGTGACCAGATAATCCCCCAGATAATTAGATCTTAGGGCCATATAGGTATTTATAGATGATGATCAGAACCTAAGACACAACACACAACAAAATGTATTAAAGACAAAAATATGGGAAATAACTAAAAATTATTTTGATGCTTCTGATAAAATTCTATTGATAGGACCATGATGAAATGAATCTTGTGCAGGAAAGGTTCTATAGATGAGGACATTACTAAATTTTGGTCCATTCGGGAACGATCTATTTTATCTGAGATATTTGATGTTGGAGAAAAATCATGAAGACGTAACATAATAATTATTTGTAATACTTTGATTTTTAGCAGATTGAGGGACTGATCTTTCCCTTAACCCTATACTGATCATATAGCAAATTTTACAATGTATTGTTACAAGTCAAGTAATTGCAATCTATTAAATATCTCATAAAACATTTGTTATTATTTTATATTTTACAGTGCTGATAAATTAAAAAGAAGGTAAGTGGGGGAGGAAATTAGAATGTGATAAAATAAGACAAAGAATGCTTCTTCAGCCAGACGTTGTATGCTATTTAAACTAGTGTTTTTAGCCCAGGAGAGAGAATAGAATTATCCATGGAGATAAAGAATGCTCAGAACATTCTTTCTGGATGAGAAGGTTGGATATAACCGTTAAGGATTCAACTTTATACAAGCAGAATTTTACAAGCAAACAGAGATGCATCTAAATGTCTTTTCCCCCCTCTGTTCATGCTGTATAGCTATTATTCCCCTTTTTATTATTACGGCATCGTCTAATGCCATACTACCCTAAGGGGTAAACAGAAAACTTGATGTCATAGTCACATACTGGGAAGAGATGCTCCCTAGAATATAAAACTGAGTTTTAATTTCCAGTACAGCCACTGTACCAATGATGCATGGAGACACTGTAAATCCCATTTACACATGGTTAAGAAACCCAAGTTGGAGCTTCATGCTCTACAGATACCCCAGGCTCCGAGTCTCTCTTTTCATACCAATTTATTTTTCAGTGGTAATAAATGGTCTAGAACACACAACATAGAACATTAATGATACTAGCAGCAGGGCGTTTAGTGTTTATGCAGAATTCAGCTTTTTTTCTTTTCTCTTCCCCCTTTCCATGCAGTTGCAAAGAAGGGGCTGCATAAAACAGACATGACTATTAGAGATCATTTAGCTCAGACACATTGCCCTTCCCTGGGATGCTCTATTTCCTGCCACTTCTTTTTCTTTCTTATGGGCTAGAATGTTTATCTGTTAAAAGTAGCCTACACTGTTAGGCTGGACCACCTTGTAAGATACTAATAACACAAGGTGGCAGCAAAACCAGCAGCTCTGGATATACCTCTTTTTAAGTAGCCAGGGGCCAATAACGCAAGTGTAGATGGGACAGATAATATTTTTATATATATTCTCAGTTTAAATTAGAAAAGTTATATTTTAGATTAGGAGGTAGCAGTCCATTGGCAGAAATGCCCCTTAGCATCCCAGGATCACTGCATTACATTATCATTACCACCAAAGGGAGAAATAGCTAAATAGCCAGTACTGTTTTGCTTCATTTTGTTATATTTTACAGAAGAAGGAAAGTAATAGAATCTGGGGAGAAAGTGCTTCCATCTCCATTCCTAACCAACCAACCCTGCACCTCCACCAAGTTATAAAAAATGTCCAGCCCTGTGTCATTAAATTATTGATGTTTTCTGGCTTTTAGAAAGATGCAGAGCATGAATTGCAATTGCCAAACCCTCAAATGTGCGTGCACACATTTGAAGTTATACATCTTTTAATGTATAGAAACCCAAATTTGAGAATGTGGCTTCTCCTTAATCACATAACCCCACAGGTGAGGTAAATGTGTAAAATATCAGGATACAGCAGAAACTGGGGAGGACTTTGCAGGGGGAGGGGAGGAGCTAATGAGTATGGGATTGAGAAAGGAAGTTAAAACCTGCCAGTCACTGCCACCACTTTATGCCAGTTCATCTGAAAGAACACAGGCCCAATGCGTTTGAGTTGATTTGCAAGTTGTCTAATCCAGGACCCCTTTGTAGCTTTTCTCTTCTTCTTTTTTTAATCTAAGTCCACAACAGAACTGAAGGTAAGAATTGAAACACTGGGTAGGAACTAAAGGATTCCGTTTAAAGAAAAGAAGGTATGAGGGATCCCATCTTTTCCCCACTGCATTGTTATGTGCTGGTAGCAGTCTCCTGACATGGAATAATACCCAGGTCAGAGGCCAAACATTGTGCTTCTGTCTGGGTGAGAAGATAAGCAGTTTGCCAGTGACACTGACAGTAGTAGCTTGAAATTTAAGGAATCATTTTGCCTTGGTAGACAAGTCTCCAGCAGTTTGATCCTGAAAGTGGTGCACCTCTTTTTGGAATCCCAGATCGGATGTTCTTTTCACAGCACCTCAAAGAAATTTTGAAATGTCTGTGAATTCTGATTACAACAGTTAAAGAAACTAGTTCACTTTGTTCCTAATCACCTAGGAACAGGAAGTCTTTCTCATTTTGCATTGGTTCATGCAGCTCTTAAATAAAGGTCCCCGGTAATTGACTTCATCAAATAGCATTGATCACAATGGTTCATTTTCTTGGCCACTGGTTAGAACCTTTTTGATGTCATCCAAAATTTTCATTAAACAACAGATAATGTATGGCCCCCATGGTTAAATAAGTTTTCTAACTTGGTCTAGCTATTCTTAGTGAAAAGCAAAGATTTGAGAAGGGAGCTATACTGTTATGGGGCCAAGAAGTGTTGGAAAGTAAGATGGCAGGGAGAAGCAGTTATTCCATTAATGCAATTTTGAGTGGTGTTACAAGAACATCTTTTTTTAAGGAATAAGTGAGATGACAAGTTTTCTCAAGGTATAACATTTTGTTTTGTTTTTATAAATGCAATGGCTATGGTTTCTGTGTTGCCAGCTGTAAGTTGTAATATATCAGCTGCCTTTTGAAAATTTTAAACAGATGTCCTGCAGGAAGTGGTGATATCAGTGGTGTCTCCTGCTGGTGGGAAACAGGCAAGATCACAATAGAAGGAGTCACAGGATCACCATGGGTGGATCGACAAAGGTCACCATAGGCAGAACATGAAAAATGCTTTCTATTATCCTATTAAGAATACCAAAAGAGTATAGAAAACATTCCATTTTCTCCCATTGAAAGATACTATAGGACTTAAACACGTGAAACTATTTCTAAAGGTCTTTTTGTTAAATCTGAAACATAATCAGTAGGTGAGAAAGAAATAGCCTTACCGCCCTTAAATAACAGAAACAAAATAGAAATGAAAAGTAAAGTATTTCTATCTAGATAAAGTAGGATGATCAGATAACAGGGTTTTGTGGTGATGCCGATTTTCTTATCGTGTAAATTACAAAATTGCAGAGATGAAATGTTCTCACCCAATGATATAAGCAAAAGAAGATGCAAAAAATGCACATTTTCTCTTACTTTGCCTGCAGGCTGTGCTCTTCAGGAAAAAAATGCCGCTATTCAAAAAATACATTATGTTTTGTTCATCATGGACTAGAACCTAAGACCTGCATGCATGTATTTTTAGCTGTGTAGGTAGTTCTCATTTAGTGACCACAATTGGCTCTGACAACTTGGTTGTTAGCGTCAGCTGTCCTTTACTTTAGTGTCTGAAGGATACAATCCAAAACACCCCAATGAGTCCAAATGGTAGGAAAGGTTTCTGGAACTTGATAAAAGATAAGATAAAAGGGCAGATTTTATAGCCCTTTTTATCCGCTCTCCTGTTCTTTGGAATGTTCACCCTGGTGCTGGGATTATTAGCAAGAAGGAAATAAATGTTTATATTTACATTCGAGAGAAAAGGATTACAAGAGAGTAAACAAGCAGATAATGGGGAATACATATGGAAAGGAATGCACTGGCACCAGCTCATTTCCTTAGGACACTGGTGGCTGTAAGCCACAAGCTGCTTAGGAAGCAAAGGAAGGACTTTAGTGGGAAACTGTTTAGAGTCTTGTCAGTGTCAAGCAGCAGTGCCAGGGGACTGGAGGATTCTGATCAACTAATTAAGGTCACAGATCTGAGCTTGTAATTTATGATTTACAATTTTTAGAGAAGCACTGCACTACAGAGAAAAGCAGCTTAGGAAGAGTAACTTGTTTAAGATTTAAGCAATCTCTCTGCTCTACAAAGGGAGCACCTATGCTTATTCACCAGACATTTTAAATATGCAAATAGATATGATAATCACAGATTTGTTCTTCTGCAGAGCGTATGTACACAATGAAAGTTACAAGTATTGTCATTACCAGTGGCAACTGGAGAAATATTTATTCTAGAAATATTAGTATTTTCTAAAGAAACGGATAACAGCCATATTTTTATATCTGGGATTATTTTTGTAGATTCTTTCAACAATTCTATTGTTCTGTGGAAAGATAAGGATTTCCATTCTGTTCTGTTCTATTATTTACATTCCAGATTCATTGAGGTGTTCCCTATGTAGTCATCTTTGCTTGTCTCTTACATTCCAGTAGGAAAGAAAGGGAATGAAAAGAGTCAGTCTCAAGGACAAGACCTTGAAATGGTACCCGTTATATGATAGCCCTTTGGAGAAACAAGGGCTTGTAGACATCAAATGGAGAGAGTTCACTTATAGAATGAATCTGATTCAGATGAGTTGTTTTAATCCAATATCAGTTCCACTAGGTAAACCAAACCAGCAAATCAAATCCACAGGAAGCCTGAAACTACATTTTATTGAGTTAAGCTGTAGTAACAGAATCTTGCAAGTCTGATTGTGCTGTATCTCTTTCTTATACTCTAGTGAATTAGGGAGGTATCTAATATCTTTTTGTTCTGGACTTAAAAACAGTTTCAGCCCCCTTTGCTTAGGAAACAGTTCCCAGTTCCTGTTTGTCCCCCCAATAGCAACTCTGTGACATAGGTTGGGTTGAAAGAGAGCAACTGGCCCAAAGTCTCCCAGTGAGTTTCCATGGTTGAGGGTAGTCCCTCTGCTCCTACTCCAACATTTTAACTATTATACTATGCCAAGTTCCCCTTACTGTCTTACGAGGCTTAATCAGGCACACTAGTTAGGCCTACCAGATGTAAAGTCATGTCCATTCCTCCTTTCTATTATTCTTCAGAAGGTATCTATGATGATGGCAGAAATATTTGGGAATACTTCCTTATCTTTTAGGGTTCTTCAGGCACTAGAGCATGGCAAGGTAAAAACAGACCTGACCATGGATGGAATCTAGGAACACTTTCTTATTGTCCCAGTGCTGAAGATAGGGAAAATTCCTTAAGGCAACCCAAGCTAGAATTCAGTGATATAAGACTGGGATATATTCTAAAATGGACTCCCCATTTTCTGCTGCAGTGTTAAATGGCACTGCGCACAGTACAGAAAGAAGCAGCTGAAGGCAGTTTTTTCCCTTTTGCCTGCAGTGAGCAGCCTGCAGTGAATTAAATATGTATTTAAGAAATGGGGAGAAGGAAGCAAAAAACAATTCCTATCCCCAAACCCTTCAATCTAATCACAGATTTCTTTCCTGATAAAATTTGACTCAGCCTTCAAATTGATAAATGATGAAGAAATTATCACACAGGAGTTAAAATGGCATGACTTGAGAGTGTGCATATCATTTCAGAAAAGCAATGAATGGGGTGAAAAAGAGGCAGTTTTTCACAGATTTAAAGGAAGAACTGGAAGCTCCTGGATCAGGAATGTGCTTTCAAAACAGAATTGGTTATATAGTGCAGTCTCAGAGAGACTGAAATGTAAAGAGAGAGTCGAAGTAGAATTTAAGGAAACGATCTGAAAACCTGGAAAATGTGTTCGGAACAATGGGCCACAAAACCTGTAGGTAAAACAAAGAAGGGAAAAATTCACTGCAAATCTGAAAGAGAAGATTAATGGATAATTTAACAGCCACTTGGATTTCAAGAAAGACAAAGAGCAAAGAGCATTGCATCAGAAAAGGGCTAGAAATGATGATGGATAGCATGCTCCCTGTAAGTGTTGAGCAAGCCAGAATCACCTTGCGTCTGGCTGGCAAATTCCCAGCTGAGGATAAATCTAAACAACTCAGGATAAGAGACTGATAGGGACTGAAGAGATTTCTAAAGATCTATTTAAGAGCCAGGCAGCAAGTATTGATTGCTGCGTGGAAGAAATATAAGTAAATGGGTGGAGTCATGTCAGAGGCTGTTCAATTCTATGATAATCAGGGAAACTTGCAGAGATGAAAATTGAAATCCTGCAGCTGTGTACTGCTTAAACTATTTCTGAGGTATATTATTCTGAGGCAAATCCAAACAGTGCAAACCATTTTGCATTGATTTCAATATACAAGATTATTTATGAATATTTAAATCATTTTGCCCTATTTTTAGACAAAAGAATGACTCACAAAAGTCATTAGAAAAAGGTACCATGGCCAGAAATGTGTCTGCCTAACTGTGTTAGTGGGAAAAGCTTTAAATTTATGTAAATATGCATTTAAGAAATGTTACGTTCTTTTGATGTACACTTACATACATTTAAAAGTTTACATGTAAATGCTGCAGCATATTACTGACTGAAATGATTATTGGAGAATGTAAATTCCCCATTATAACAGCTTTTTGGAAAATGTATATATTTCTGGGCACCCTACAAAATGCTAGCTGTGATTTACAAAGTACTGCATGATTTGGGAATCAGTCAAGAGCACATTCTCCTCTTTTAGATTGCCTAAATTTCAAAGTCCTTGAGAGTTCTTTCCTGCCCCACCATCAGTAAAAACCATTTAATGACACAGAAATCCTTGCTAGTATAGGACATGCTCCATCTGTCTTTGATCTTTTTCTGCCACATTTAAAAGCCTGTTATTTAAATAGGCTTTTGTTACTTGAGTTTTAATCAGTTTATTGAAATAGGTTTCAGGAAATAAGGGCTGTTTATTTTTTATTTTAATTATGTATCTTTCAAAAATCATTCTGTGTTTGTTGTTAGTTTCCTAGAGCAGTTTATAGTGGAAAAGCAAGATGTATATTTAATGAGTAAATAAATAATTTGCATATTCCATTCTTCCACCAGAATTTTCTCCTGAAGCATCTTTAGTGACCTTCAAAGAAAGCTTTGGAAATACTTGAGTTAAAGCCCTCCTGTCATGTGTGAAAGATCAGGACCACACATGAAGTTCCAATTAAACTGATGTATTAGTAATCATGTTTATGCACAGGAATCTATTCAACTTAACAGGAGCTACTATAGATAAGGGTCAATGGAATTCAAGAGAGGTTGGACTTAGTCTATTTGTGACTACATAGAGACTCTCGGCTAATTCCTCTTTTGACATCACCGACAGGTTCTGCTGCTCCTTCTCCTACACTTCCTAAACAATTTGGAATATGTGAAATTGTGAATATTAATTGAGGATAGAGATCACAGCCTCAGCCTCAGCCTCTATCCTCTCCATTTTCCAAGTGCTAATCTTAAAGAGAAACCCAAACACATAGCCAACTATCTACAATTTGAAATCCTAATGAAATAGATCCAATGATGTGAAGAACAAACTGGGAATATCAGATGTTACTAGGACATGAGGAGTTAACAGTATTCAATGTAGCATTTAGATGTGGGGAATATCTTTTATCTTTTATGTGTGATCTTGAAAAGTTCAGCTTCTTTATTCTACTTATTTTCAAAGAAATAGTTTAATCAATAAACCACAAACCACAATACCATTATTACTCTTTTGATTTCTGTGGAACTTTCACATGCTAATACCTGTTGCCCCTTTAAATATTTTTTTTTGTCACCAAGTTCCTTGATGAACAGCAGTAAATTAAATAGTTTTGAAGAAAATTAAGCAAAATTCATAGTGTACATCTGTTACCATTATAATAGTATAGATAGTCAATTAATGCACAGAAGCAATATATTTCTCTATAAAACATAGAATAAAGCTTAGATACCGAAACCAAGAAGTAGTTACTCAGTGGAAAGACTTCAGAAGTTGTGGGCATTCCAACACTGGAGGGTTTTAAGAAGAGATTGGACAGTCATTTGTCTGAAATGTTATATGGTCTGCTTGAGCAGGGGGTTAGCTTAGAAGGACCTCTAAAGTCCTTTCCAACTGTTATTCTGTTAAATTCTGTTAAGTGCCATAATCAAATGTTTTTGGCAAGAGCTTAGTCTTCAACATCTTATAGAAGGTGGCTATGATATGGGCAGATCTATTGAATATGGCTGTACAGTTGAGAAGATTTGGGGAGGTTTTCAAAATCCAGCTGACCTTGTAAAGGGTTGGTCTCACCACAATGAAACAATCCTTCTGAGCATTGCCCCTTAAATTCCTGAAAATGGGGAACAGTTGGATGCTTTTCTCTGCAGGATTGATCTCTGTAGGTTCTTGCTGATTTCTACATTCTTGTATGTAGATTATTATATAATATAGGAAGAATTAAAATTGTTAAAGGTGTGTAAGATACTTTGTGCACAAACTTTATTATATATACAACTAAATAATATACAAATATTGCAGAGAAAGTCCAAGAGTCAAAGCAGCACTTAATTTTTGTATGCTTGTTAGAAAAAAAAGCCTTGTGAACAATAATTTCCCTTATGCTTTCCAAATGATGGTCAGCAAGAATAAATTTGAAAAATTACAATGGTATATTATATTCTTTAAAAAAAACTGTCGGTGTGACATTTTCAGTAATGTCCATTACACATTAGATTTTGGAGACTAAGCGAGACCAAAAATTTTAAAGTTTTTATTGTCATTTTATAAATGACTGTTTGAAAGGAATAAATAGGATAGAAAGAGTCTCAGCAAAGGACTTCTCTATTATTGGAAGAACAGGACATGATATCTGTGGAATGAAGTGTTAAAAGGTACAGGGTCACAGCTGTACCAAAGTCAAAAGATTTAAGTGGTCCGGTAAGTAAATTGGTAAATTGATTTAAATGTGAAAAGGTGCTAAAGAAGTAATTTAGTAAATGTCAAAGGAATCTGTGGGAGGAGGAAAATGTGGTGCTTTTGGGATAATTTCCCAGAAGCTTCATAAAGGGAGTTGATTGCAGTGATTTAGTAAACAAAAAAAAACAACCCCAAAAATATATAGTAATCAAAAAAAAAAAAATTATATCTCAGGCTGTGTATTTTGTATCTAGAAAACCCAAGATTAATGCTTTAGTAGCCAAATTATTTTTAAAGGCTAATTTCTACAAGATGTATAGTAGAATGCTTAATTAAAACACACAAATAGAGTTTAAATATCAAAAGAGCCTCTGAATAAGGACATTTTATGCCTTGCACATAAAATCTACCCTTTTGAAGTATGTCTAACCCAAATGCCACCTGATTCAAGTATATATCAAATGGCGGTATTTTAATAATGTTACATCATTATCTTACCACTGTTCTATACAATTAATTTCTTGTAATGTGCTTATAACTGAAAATCAACTGTCCATTTTTTTGAATTCACTTTTAATCGCCAAGAGCAATAATAATGTTGGGTTAACTAACCATTAGGTCTTACAGTTATAATCGATATACAAGTACACTTCACTAAAAATAGGCTAATATGCTAATTAATTATATAAAAACATATAAACTACTAAAGTAATTACTTTAGTGCTTTAGTAAGTTATATTTAGAAAGAATATCACACTAGATAAAAACCAAGTTCTATAGTACAATCATATTTTTTCATAAACAATATAAATTTCCAATTGGTTTCCTCTTTTAAATTGTAATCTCTCTCACAATTTGTTCCAGAATATTTCAGCATACCATAGTAGCAGGTTTTTGTTGGTGTGCAGAAAGCCATTTCATTAGTAGGATATCATCCAGTTTTTCTCACCCTCAGCAACTTTAAAATTGTTGGGCTTCCAACTCCCAGAATTTCCCAGCTAACATGCTTGATAACGTTGAGAAACACTGGTCTAGATTAAGAAGGCTTCTTTCTTAAACTATTTCCTATTCCTCATTTACTTGATAGGAGTCACATGCTTAACTGCTAATATAAGCCTTCCAGCATTATAGATGCAGCTAGTCCATTTTGAATGTAAAAGTAAAAATAATTGCACTTGGAAATTTTTCAGGGGAAGCAAAACCCACCAGTGCCACTTAATTCCATAGGGCTATGCAAAATATTTCAAAGAGACAATTTCCAAAGTCCCTGAAACCTCAAAGGTGTCCAGAAGACTTGGCACAGTTCTTCAAAAAATTTATCTTCTTAATCTCTGCATGTACATACTAATTATTTTGTATATTTACACATTGGGAAAAGTCTTTGAAAAAAAACATGCTGAGGCATTAGACCTATTTGTGTCGCATCATGTAATAATAGGGCAGCCTGTAGACCCAAGTCCTTTGCAGCTCCATAAGATTTTGAGATTAGGCTGCTGAAATTTGACAGGAAATTGCCTAAACATTGACAGTGCAGTTGTAGAATTAAAAAAATAATGATGATGATGGGCATGAGAATATAGGCCATATGTCAGGTTTACACACTCCCAAACTCATCCTTACAAAACACCCAAATTGCTAAACATACTTCATCCCTACCTCTTAAAGTAACATTTTGTTACTAGGCTTCTGTAGCTTACCAGCCAGCTAGCAAGTTAAATAAATCCTCATTTATTACAATGATTAGAATAAGACTAAGGCTGGGGATTCCTTGGACAAATATCTAACTGGCTTCAGGGTTGGACTCTCTCTGGCCAATTGCTCTCACATAACATATCTTGCCATTTTTGTTAGAATAATGTGAAAAAACTGTGTATTCTATTGACAACTTCAGTCTCAAACTCAACTGCTTGTTTAAATAAGACATTTTTAATGGTTGGTTTATCTCATTTTTTCACCAAGACATATTAGCTATCTCCCCCTCTCCTTTGGAATTTTTTAATGTTTTAGAATACGTTGTGCAACAATACTCTCCATTAAGTGCTCTAGAAGAGAGTCTTGCCCATGGAGTCTGTGATCAAACCAAACCAAGCAAACATTCCATTTTATCTGAACTGGAACCAATATCTTAATTAATAATTCACAATTGCTTCTTTTGTGCTTTCTCTCAGGCTTTAGTGAAAGTGAATGGAAAACTGAAGCCTATGCTGGACTCTGTGGTGGCCAACAGAAAAAAATGGGAGGAATTGCACCAGAAAAAATTTCTTTCCCAGACAACATCCAACTTAACCATGTCTCCAGAGAGCATAAAATAAGTCTACGTGTGTTTCCTGTTCCTCGGATAAGAGAGTCAAAAGAACATTTCGTCTCAGTGTTTAATTAATAATATAAGGCAGGCAAGAACATATGTAATGTCAGTGAAAATACTCTGGCTGCCCAAGCCTTAGCTTTTCCTACAGGCCAACACGTGATCTGAAGAGAGAATACACAGGGAGACGGTTAGGTTCCTGCAGTAATCTGGAAAACTTGGCTGAGTCTGGATCCTGTCAGCTTCTTTCAGTAACTCTTAAGAAAATTGGCAGATATGGTCACAAAGGATTCATATAAATGGAACTCATGGTTCAGTAAAATTAATAAAAGTGAGCTGTGTCTGATTTAAAAAAAAATACTGAAGCATCAAGAGACTGAAAAAAGGGATAATTTTTGTAAAAATATTTTGAGATTGCACCTTTCCAGCTTTTATTAGTATGAATGGTTATTCCTGCGCTTGTGAAATTTGTCTTTTTACTCCTTTTATGTTCTATTTGGTTTATTCAGAGAAGCCTGCTTTATATTATGAAGAAATATGTTTTTTACAACAAGCCTCATAGGATTCAACAGGGCTTTTAGAATCGTCTCTTCACTGTATTTAAGGGAGGGAAAATGAACTTTATTACATTTAAAAAGACAAACTTGCTCTGGCTTCCTTGATTTCATATTAGCAACCCAATTTGAATTGCTCTGCAGGCAGAAGCTTATATAAAGGTAAAATTCTGCATGATTCTTTTAGAATTCTGTAATAATTTCATTTTTAAAGCTGCTTTGCACATCTAAGAAGAGAATCAGTGGTATATCAAGAAAACTATGTAACAAAAACATAACCTTGCCTTGGGTAGAGAACTTGCACTAGGATATGAACGTAGCTTTCTAGTACATTTTCAGAAAATTATTTTTAAATCTGATATGACACTAGATGATAATATGAAAAGAGCAATGACTACCTCTGCTTTTTCTAGCTATTTTCTTACACGTTAATCTGTTTTAGCTAACAGAAATTAAGTCACCATTGCATGTGCTCCAATTATTATTTTTTTGCATGTTGGCAATCCTTGATTTATAAAATATCCACAAAGATGTCTGCAGTTGAAATGAACTCACTTCAGTTAATGAAACATCAAATTTATTTCAGCACTGGCATGGCAAGTTACTGGATTTCTATTCCCTAATGAGGTGTGGAATTACATTTATATTCCATTCTCATTGCCAGTGTGGTCTATAAATTGTGTTTGCCCCAGGAAGGATGTTGTACACATGTCCAATCACAACCCAGTCTACACTTACTGAAAAGGTTTCTGAGCTGAGAACACCTGAGTCCAAACAATTTGCATGCCTAACATGATAGCCTTTGTCATATGAATTGGCATGTAGTTAGGATTACTCTGGATTACTGGCACTTCCCAGAATGCAGGAACAAAGGGTCTGAGGAAAATGGCTGGCTATAATTTCTGTTACCCTATTAAACCCCTGCCAAAGATTATTTGGAAGTAAAAGATCTCTAGATACTCAGAAGAATCCTTACAGAAGTACATTGAAAGCAATATTATTGTGTCCATTTCTTTCAGAACTTACAGAATTTAGATCGCACAAAAGGCTGGACTTCTGAAGGAAAAAAAATATAATGCTATCAGAAATCAGAAAAAGTGCCTGGGCTAAGTCAATTTATGAGAGCAGTTGAAACAATAATGAATAAAAGCATAATAGAGAATCAAAATTTTATATAATACTTTAATAGCAAAGAATCATGGTTGGGATGAAAAAAGCACTCTCCTGAATTTATAGGAATAATTTTAAGGACAGAAGACACAACTCCCATCACTGCATTTGCACAACTGAATCTCTTGGCTCGAGGTTTGTAGGAGCTTGAAAGTAAAAGCTGGGGTGCTTTTATCATTTTCTTGTATCTGAAAGGCTTCCCATTCAAAGTCCAACAGATTCTGAATGTCATTTGGCATCAGAGGTTCTGCGTCAAGTGTGAAAGGGAAGGGAGGGTTTACCTCAACTGCAACAGTAGCATTTTATTATTTAACAGAAATGAGTGGCCCGACATATTATTTTAGGGGACATGTTCAAGGACACTAAGGTGTGATCATTTACCCAATTTCAGCAGTGGAAATGAGCTACTTCTGTTAATGTAGCCAAACCTCTGGCTCCGCTAGGCCTTGCTACAGGGTGGGAAACTCAACACCGTCTATAAATTGTAAGATACAACCACCATGGTCTTGCTGAGTTGTGGTCCAAACACCTAAAGTATACCAAACTGCTTAACATGTTAAATGTGGCAAGGCTCTCCAACATTTTTTAAGGGTAGAAAAAAGAAGCGGATTTTCCATCCTGAGAGCTGGATGGAAAAACATTTGACTTCTCTTTCACTATGGTTTAGGACTTCCAACCTTGAACATTTCAGATAGATGGGAAGGAAATGGTTCTGCAAAGGTTCTTTTTCATTTCCTCACTCAGGAAATCTATAGTATAGTTAGGAAGTGTAATCTCTATCTATGCCTTAAATTTAATTCAAATCACACTGCTAACAGCTTAATTACACCAATGCTCTCTGCCTCTTTCTCACCATTCATATCTCATTTCATAGTTCCTAGAAGTTCATTAAATGCTTGTCAAGCTGCTGAGGGAATTTTAAAACATTGTTTTTTCTAATACTGGCAAACTTTATTGAGATCCTCCAAGTGAATAGAAATGAAGTCTTTTAGCCTAAAGTTAAATATATTGTTGTAATGGAAATTTTGCAATTGTACCCATCAAAATTTAGGTAGGAAACCATTTAAATGCTGGGAATCCATCACTAATTTGCTAAGGAAAAACAATTTGTTTACAAGAGTATCTCAAAACAATGATTAAAGGAAATATTTTCCTTAACCTTGTATACATTACATTGCAGATCTATTGAATGATAATGTATAGGTAAAACACTGAAGATAGATGTTAGAGGGTGAAGCCTGTCACTATTTACTAAGTAAAATGAAAGCATTCACCAAAATAGAATCATGATGCAAAAGGAATTCCAATGTGATTTTTTTTTTCAAATATTTCTTGGTTCCAAACACGCATACAAAAAAATATTTGGCAAATATGCCTTTCCCAATCTCTATCAGGAAACTATACACACACATGTACATATATATGAAACTGCGTAAAGAAATAGGAATTCTCATTTTAAAAAAACCTGTAAAATGCATGAAATTAAAGGAGCATACCAAGAATGTGATACCAGCCTAGCCCAGATGTGGACTGAACTATATATACAATGGAGGGGATTTCCTTTGGTATAAACAGAGCAGACGGAATCATTTGCTTCTAAAATATGTTATACATCTAATATACATTAGTTACTTTTCAGTTAAGCAAAGCTGGTATCGTAAAAAAGTGGCTAATCTCAGACTAGGAATGTTAGTAATCTTGGCACTTCGAATGCTGCAAATGCATGCTAAGCTGAACTATACATATTTATGAAATTTAGAATTTCTGAGTCATAGAACTACATGACTCAAATAAATGCAAGATCGTCTTAAAAAACACTTCAAATAGAATATAATTGTAATGGAAAAAATAGTTTTTCCTTTATAGGAAATTAATTCTGATTCTCTAGCAGATACTGTAGATATCTGCCATCTTCTACATAAATACCTAAGCACAAGATTCAGAAAGCAGATTATATACTGTTACCACCCATTTTGCGATTGTAGTAGCATTTTGTATTTCTAGGAACAAGACAAATCATCTGAATCCTAAATATAATCTGATCTCTACAATACTTTATATTAATGACATGTGGATCCCATTACTAGACCTGATCCATTTTAAAAAGCTTTCTCCCAATCCTGGTTTTACTACTATTCACTTTGATGAAGTCTTCTGGAGAATTGAAAGCTGCTCTATTCTGTGACATTTTCAGTCAATTATAATGCAAATGTTACCCCACTCTCAATATTTAGAGGAACATGTTACTTGAACAAAATACAAGATGATGGAACTTAATTCTTTTTCCAAAGGGAATAGGACATGTAAGGAAAGGGAAGATCTATGTTATTGTCTAAAATAAATACTTGTAGTCTTTTAACTTGTTTCTGTTATTCATCCACTTTTCTCTTTCCCCAGTAATAAATAAAAAGGTGGGATGGCATACTTGGAATTTGTCTGAGACTTATTTATGTAATATGTGCTTTATGGCAAAAGACAGATACCATGATTGACTGGGGGTTGCTGGCAGCTCCATAAAGCTTTCCTGAATTTTGATACGATGCACTGCGAAGTGTGACATAATTTATAGCACGTAACCTCCAGCTTCCTCCAAGGTTGAGCATTCCCTTGTTTCCTATGCTTTTTATTGGCTTCAACACATCGTTGCCCATGGCAACAGCAGTGGCAGTGAGGGGAATGCAGAACCATTGCAAGCTGACATACACTTGAGGCCCTAACAATGTCAACCATCCATCACAGACTTATTTGTAATTGCCTCCATCTATTTCCCATGTCTCGTGCTATCTTTTCTATTGTGGCTCAAAATTCAAAAACTTGCTGACTAATATTGTGGTACCAGTGCTCCCCAGTATCTCCATTCCCTTCCCCCAATTCCAACACCACCTCTCCTGACCATTAATGCATTTAGGTATATAGAAGCATCTCCTCCTGTTCAAAAATTTAAACAAATTGTACTGTGACAAGGTCTTCATGGATATGGAGGTGATGGTAAATTGTCCAGTGGTCCTTGTAGAATCTACTTTTAAAAGATCATAGCTTCTTTTAATTTCATAAAAGTAAATCTCCTATTCCTTCAGTTCAGTTCTGGGGAATACTTCCAAGTAGGTAGCTCTTAGCATTACCTACCCCAACACATTCTGTAATATTTTGTATTTTCTTTCTAAACAGAATGCCTTGGGTTTCTAATGAAAGGGAGACTTCCTAATGGAAATGGCCTTTTTTTGGATCTGTAAAACTGCTGTGGGAGGCAGAACAATGAGAAATTAAAACCATTTCAGAAATCTGAACTCCAACTTACACTAAAGAGTTTTTTTCCCAAATGAATCCATAAATTGTTGGCCATGAAATAATGCACGTAAAATTTTACTAAGGGAATTCTAGGCCACATCTGGAAAACCCCAAATGGGGAAGGTTGAATTGCACTGTGTTTCACATTAGACATGGGCACTAATGTTTAAAATGCTTTTATTACTGACAATGTATCATAACAACTTCTAAATACAGAGATGGACAAAATTTAACATTTAAAACAATTTTTGCAATTTTATTCAAAAAACACCTGTAGGAAAGAGTTGCCTGAACAATTGTATCTATTCCAACACTACCCCAGTACAGCCCATACATAGTTACTTGGACATAAAAAGCAAATTGCCAGCCAAACCGATTAAGCATTTATTACTGGAAGAGATTTACTGTTACCTGAAAAAGAAAATGAGAAACAGTCAACATCTGATAGGTTGCGATACATCCTTGGCTCACTAAAAAAATATTCAACAAGTGTCTGATAAAAATAAGTGTACATGGTATTTTAAAGATCGATATTAATATAACTAGATAAATGCTTTAATGTTTAATTTTTACATTGTAAAAATGAAAAGCCTTCAAAATATTTGTATGTACCGTAATAATTTCTGTAGAAGTTTCTAAGATTTCATTTACAATTCACCATCATTCTATCAATCAATTTGTATTCTGTCTTTCATAAATGCAGAATATATTAAGCTATCATATTTTATCTTTTTCAAAATTTTTGCAAAATTAGAGAGGTAGTATTCGATTCAATTCATTGAGTTTTATGATTCAAATTTTAAAGAAAGCATCTGTAGTCTGTGGTAAAACTGGCTTGTGCAAATACAAACAAAAGAAATTGTATAAATGAATAGCAGAAGATTGGGTTCTCTTTCCATATCCTATCCAACCTGAAAACCGAAATCAGCATGTTTTTAATTTAAATCTGAACAAAAAAGACATAGGTCAGTTATAATAAATTGGGAATTGAATTATACAAAGAAGTTTAATTATACATTTGAATATGCCCCACTGCATATTCTTTAGAGGAAAGAGAATTGTTCTTACAAGGAAACCTTAAAGCTGAACCACTCCTATTCGCTTTAAAAGGGGGAAAAAAGAGCACGTCTTTGTTTTAGCGGGGACGGTCATTGAGCGGTATAGAAACGGCATCCGACGGACAAAGGAACCGTGCAGCATCAACTTCGCTAGCGCCAAAATCCTTTGCACCACCCAGCAATTGAAAGCACAGGCGCTTGACTTCCTTTGCAGTCCGTTCCCCTTCGAGATTTCGGAAATGGCGAATTCGGCTTCAAACCTCCGGAGAAGAAAAGCTCGCGAACACGCGCCTTAGCCATTCGAAAGCACCCAGCCACGCCCCTGACACGGAACGGCACGGCAACTGTCGGATTCCCAAGTTCCAGGCGAGAACTACATCCCCCACAATGCTTGGCGGCAAGGGAAAAGAGACCCGCGCTGCCCGCGAGCTATGTGGTCCGCGTGGTCAATCCTTTTGGGGTCCGCATCTCTTTCCCATCTCTTTCCCTCTTTCCAAGGACGCAGCGACGCAACGAGAAACCAAACACGGCACGGCTCGTTCCCCCAACGCCACTTTTACAGTTCGGGGCAGTTGCGGGTCGCGGGCTCTCGGTCGCCTTCCGCTTCCGGTGGCGGCGGCGGCGTGTTGCCTAGGCAACGTTGTTTGCAGGCAGCCGGAGGCTCGGTCAGGATGGCCACCAGCATGGCCTCTATCGCCGACGGGGAGTTCACGGCGGCTATTTACGGGCTGATCCGAGCCGGGCGGTTTGCAGAGGCGGTGGGGATCTTGAGTAGCGAGTTGCAGAGGAGCTGCCGATCGCGGGCCGGCCTGTCGCTCCTCGGCTACTGCTACTACCAGCTGCAGGATTTCGTGTCGGCGGCCGAGTGTTACGAGCACCTGGGCCTCCTGCACCCCGAGCTCCACGAGTACCGGCTGTATCACGCGCAGGCGCTCTACAAAGGCGGGCTCTACGGCGAGGCCCTGCGCGCCGCCGTCCCGCTGCTCGACGTGGCGGCCTTCCAGAGCCGAGCGCTGCGCCTGCAGGCGGCGGCCCACTACGCCCAGGGCGACCTCTCCAGCGCCAAGGCCCTGGTGGAGCTGCAGCTGGCCACCGCCACCGAAGGCAGCCCCGGCGCCCCCGAGGACCCTTCCGAGCTGCCCGATGCGGAGGTGAACATGGGCTGCCTGCTCTACCGCGAAGGGCAGCACGAGGAAGCCTGCGGCAAGTTCGCCTCTGCCATGCAAGTGCTGGGCTACTGCCCTGAGCTGTCCTACAACATGGCCCTGTGCTGCTACGCTGCCAAGCAATATGCCCCTGCTCTGAAGCATATTGCGGACATCATTGAGCGGGGCATGCAGCAGCACCCGGAGCTGAGCGTGGGCACCAATACGGAAGGCCTCGATGTCCGCAGCGTGGGCAACACGTTGCTCTTGCATCGGACAGCCCTGGTGGAAGCCTTCAATCTCAAAGCTGCCATTGAGTACCAGCTGTGCAACCTACAGGCAGCTCAGGAAGCCTTAACGGATATGCCCCCTCGGTCTGAGGAGGAGCTGGACCCGGTCACTTTGCACAACCAAGCTCTGATGAACATGGATAGGAGAGCCACAGAAGGCTTTGAGAAACTTCAGTTCCTTCTGCAGCAGAACCCTTGCCCCCCAGAGACATTTGGGAATTTGCTGCTTCTGTACTGCAAGTATCAGTACTATGACCTGGCTGCAGATGTGCTGGCGGAGAATGCTCACTTGACCTACAAACTCCTCACTCCTTATTTGTACAACTACTTGGATGCTATGATCACCTGCCAAACGGCCCCGGATGAGGCATTTCATAAGCTTGATGAACTGGCAGGGGCCCTAACAGAGCAGCTCAGAAAACTGACAAAGGAGGTGCAGGAGTCTAGGAAAAATCGAGATGATGACGCTCTAAGGAAAGCTGTGAATGAGTATGATGAGACACTGGAGAAATATGTTCCTGTCTTTATGGCCCAGGCCAAGATTTATTGGGACATGGAGAACTATCCCATGCTGGAAAAAATGTTCCATAAGTCAGTTGACTTCTGCAAGGATCATGAAGTGTGGAAACTGAATGTGGCTCATGTACTATTCATGCAAGAGAACAAATACAAAGAGGCAATTGGTTTTTATGAGCCCATTGTAAAAAAACATTATGACAACATCCTTCAAGTTAGTGCCATTGTTTTGGCTAACCTGTGTGTTTCTTATATCATGACTAGTCAAAATGAAGAAGCAGAGGAGCTGATGAGAAAAATTGAAAAAGAAGAGGAACAACTTTCTTACCATGAACCTGAAAAAAAGATCTACCATCTCTGCATTGTCAATCTAGTTATTGGGACTCTTTACTGTGCCAAAGGAAATTTTGACTTTGGCATTTCTAGAGTGATTAAGAGTTTAGAACCATATAACAAAAAGCTGGGCACAGATACTTGGTATTATGCCAAAAGATGTTTCTTGTCACTTCTAGAAAATATGTGTAAGCATGTGATCATGGTGCGTGACAGTGTCATTCAAGAATGCATCCAGTTTCTTGAGCACTGTGAAGTGTATGGCCGAAATATCCCAGCAGTAATAGAACAACCACTTGAGGAAGAGAAGATGCACAGTGGGAAGAACACAGTTACTTATGAAGCCAGGCA
Organism: Myanophis thanlyinensis; assembly: GCA_017656035.1. NCBI lineage: Eukaryota > Metazoa > Chordata > Lepidosauria > Squamata > Homalopsidae > Myanophis > Myanophis thanlyinensis. The sequence goes on along the minus strand of JAEANM010000154.1, from coordinate 6,998 downwards.
GCTGAGGGCACTGATGTATGAAGTTATTGGGTGGAATAAGTAGCTGCCATAGCAGTTATATTCAAAATGGCCCAAGTCAAAGATCACTGAAAAGTAGTGATGTAGTACAGTTTTGTTGTAAAAGATCCACAGGAATTTGGAATTATAGGGCAGCACTTTTCACCCTTTAAAAATATTTTTTATTAAATGAGCTTCCTTTCCAAATATATGATAGATCTATTTAACAAAAATAGAAACAGATTTATAAAATTGTAGTGTGCGGTCCAATGAGTAGCACTGGACAATGAATGTATTATGAGGGGTGAATAATATATCTTACATGTGTTATATTTTTCATGAAGTTATTTGATCACAATATTTCATTTAATTCAGGTTTGTAAGTAGCTCTTTGAAAATACCAAAAGTACCTTTCAAATAAGTATTATTTGGAAATTGAAATTGTCAATCTAAGTCAACTGCTAAATTTGGTAAGGGCAGAAAATTATCTTTGAAAGATGTCAAACTTTTCAACATTTTAACTTTTTATTGTATGTATGTTAATGCTTTCATGGTAATGGAAGCTTTGGGTAAGTGGGCATTCAAGTCCTACTTTAAAGCAATAAAAATTTTTTTTTAAAGTAACATGATTTAAATTTTACCAGCACAAACATGGAAACAAATGCAATATGTATTTTCCCACAATACTCTGTAATGTTGATTGTGTGTGCAGGGCAAGTAAGAATGGATGCAGAAAGTACTGAGTAACTGCATTTATCTACAAATCATTTTCCTTCCAAATTTACTGATACCATATTTCCTGCTAGATGTATCAGATAGCCTACTATAGTTCATTTCAAGGTAATGTACCACTAGTTAATTGTTATTTACTAGATTATTTGCTAGGTTATTTACTTATTCCAGTTATGGACTTTACCACAGCCCTAGAGACCATGTCAAGCCTACGTAATTTCTCATAGAGTTCAGCCTGTGTCTTCTATTTAAATTACAGGTATGATTAAATTCCAATCCTATAATGTCAGGATAAAACACCTACTCTCCTTTTTCTTCTTCCTTTGCCAGACAAAAAGTTCTAAGGAACTCAAAACAACTATGCACCATTTTGCCAGTCTAAATAAAAGTTACTGCTACTATGGATTTTGTATTTTTCTTTAATCATTCAAATTCAAGATGAAGCTGAACATTATTACCATTGTTCAACAGTTTGGAAATCACCCTGCTCGTACAACATGCTAAACATGACTTACTCTACCTGAATAGTGTATGTGAATGTGCCTCAAGTGATATAGTAAACTCATTATCTCTAACTGATCTCCCTCTCTTTTGAATGAGATCCCAGCAACCTTTGAGCAAACTAGCATGTATATGATGTTTTGAGTGGCACTGATAAAGGCAAATTAAGTGATAACATAACAGTTGAGTGTATGTTTAAAATATCCCTCAACCACCCTGTAACCTACAAGCTGCATTTGTCCAATAATGATAAGACTTAGAGGTCACATGGAGTAAGACATTGTGGGGTCATATGTTTGAAGCCAATAGACTTATAGTATTTAATTGATGCCAACATTATTTGAAGCCATCCTATATTAAATGTTTTCACAATTTCAGGAAATGTCTCGTGGAATCCAACGTTATTCTACATGGAAAAGAGCAAAAGAAAGTAAAATATGTTTCAAATTTACAGGGGAATTGTATATTGTTCAATATAAACAGGATGACCTTTATTGAAGGTTTTTAAAAGTCACTCCATATTATAGGGGGGCAGAGTGCAAGCTGTGAGCAATGATAAAAGAGAGAATATTCACTGGTTTCTGTAAAAGTCAGTGGGCATTCAAAAAAAATCCTGGCCATGTTTGTGGGGGTTCAAATGTTGAAATTTCTCGAAGCAATATGGTGCACAATAAAGATATGTTACCCATGGCTGATTTTGCTGTGATGGTCATTGGCTCCGAACATTTCCATTTTAAAATCGTCTTTAATAATTCCATGGCATTATCTTTTGGTATCTGATGCTCTCATCCATGTGTTTAATGCAAAGAGCCATATTATTGAACGCCTTCAAAGGAAACTGCTGTGAGAAAGATATTTTCAGACTTTGTGTTGCCATCATCCCTTCTGAACTGCATTGTGTGTTGAAACTGCAGAAAAACACTTCTTTTCTCTAACCTCTATTGTTATTTAACTTCATCTTGATACTGATTAAGCAGCATCTACAAAGGTGCCATGCCCCTTTGCAGCAAGCTCCGCCCCTTGGGGCATCCGTGTGATGGCACAACATAAATAGAAAAGGGTCAGGGCTTGCACTGCAATATTGTGAAGCTGCTTTCCTCATTCTGAACCACCTTTGCCCTCTCTGGGGATGCTGCATTGTTAGAAATAGATTGAAGAGTAGCATAGAAAACAATTGCAAACACAGATGGTGTAAACTTATACTGCAATCTTACGTTCACCTATTCAAAGGGTGGTGTATATGTAGAAACTGAAGAGTGCAGTCCTAATCCAGAAATGGTAATCTAGTATCCACCAAATGTTTTTGGAGTTCAAGTTACATTAGATCCAAGTATAATACTTAATCAGGCTAATGAGAAAAGTCCTAAGTTCCTGACTTCGGTATACACACTTGGCTGGAAGTAAATCCCGTTCCTTAATTGGATTGACTGTTTAATGGCCATGTGTAGTGAGGTTCTGAGATAAATAGTTTTAAATATTTAAATCAAACATGCATTTTTCCTGGATAATTAAAATACTCCAAACAGCAAATGAAACACCATTTTTATTAATTTTCTTAGGTATATTTATTGTCTATGGGAAGTATATGAAAATAACTCCAATTAACTGAATAACCTAATACTTGCTACAGAACATTCATAGCTGGCAATAAAATTAATATTGACACGAATAGATGGTTAAAATGCCAATGAGCTTCAGAGGATAGATATGAAAATTGATAAATTTTATAACTGTACATTATTGCATTATTATACCTCATTGTACATATTATAAACCAGATGAACTGAGGCAGAGTATGGATTTCATACATTATTGCTTTAAAATGATTTTATATGTATGAAGTACTGTATGTATGTATGTATATATCTTCAAGATTTTCTGTATGCTTTTCTTAGTTTCCTGATTTTCAGCTTTGTCACCACATTTTTACTTCTATCTTCCTGCTGAATGCATGCAATAAAATTCCAAGTCATGGGTACAACTTATACAATAACTTTCAATTGTCTGATACTTTGGCTGTTGTATTTTCAATAAATAGTTAAAGTTGCCAGTTGTTGGGGAAACAAGTGTAATTTTGACTCTCATTCTCATCATATATTTGGAACAATTTTAGACTGAATATTGTAGATAAATCTTTCTTTCCTCTCATTCTCTTGACATGTTATATACAATTTATTTTGATATGGATTAAAAAGATTAAAAATAATGTTCTATAGCTAGGTATGATTCATGATCGCTAAATGTGAAAACAGCGCACTGTACTTCTGAATACTGGATGAGGAAGACAAACTGCAATAGTATTTTATTACCTGGATATCTAGTTCTAAACTTCCTGGATGGCTTTGGCTACCTAGAGCAGCTTACTCAAAAGTCAAAACTGAATACTACACAACAAGGGATCTATGGATCTTGAACATCAAAGCATTCTTTCAACCCTATATTTGCTGCTATATCATCCATTGTATAAAAGGCAGACCAACAAGTCAATGGTTCAGAACCACATGCTGAGTCCACGGCAGGGGTGGCTTCAAGCACTGTTTTCCATTCCTTTCCTCTCTCTTAAATGTATCCCTGCCCCTCTTTAAGCCTGCCTCTATCACTCTATCCTCCATCAGTCCAAGTTGGGATAGCACATAACCCAGTTTTCTTTCAGGTCAGATGAAGCAGGAAGTCAACACTGCAAATCCTAAGAGGGCTGTAGTGATGGATCTGTCATGTTATGGCTTGGAAAACTTCTAAAAGAAAATATTTGAAAAGTCATCAGATTCCCTTGCTCGCAGCAGAGAGCTGGTGTGAATAGTAAAGCAGAGGTCAGAAAACTCTCATGCACATCCGTAGCATCACCTCTTTGGTGTAAGAGAGGGACATTTGGAATTTGATTCAAATACTATTGTAAAAAAGATTAAACGAGGTGCCATCCTCAAATTTTCCTTCTACCTTTACTAAGTAAAAATACCACCGTCTTTCGATTTGACATTTCCTAGATGTTATACTATCACTGAAGTATCATAGAGATGGGCAGAACTTAAACTTCCTTGTCACCACATTGAGTAGCAAGGCACTCAAAGACCTCTAATTCCTGACATGTCTTTACCAGGACTGTATGTTATAAAATGTGTGTGAGTGTACCTTCGAGTCAATTTGGCAATGCCTAATCCTTGCAGTTTCCGATGTCTTAATCACTTCACCAAACTAGCTCTCTTCCATATGACATGAAATAGATGGATTTTATAAAGATATAGAAAAGGTTTATACATTAGTCCCAGTTTGGTCTAATGGTTAAGGCACCAGGCTAGAAAGCTATAAATGCAAGTCCCACCTTAGCCATGAAAGCCAGTTGGGTGAGTTTTAGCAGTCACTCTCTTTCAGCCCAACCCACCTCACAGGGTTGTTCATGTGGGGAAAATAGGAGAACAAAGTTATGTTGAATATGTTCCCTGCCTTGTAAATATAATAAAGGTGGGATATATGTAAATAAAAATAAAATGTGTATTACCTGGCTTCATGCCACCACAGATTTTTGCTTCACTTTTAATGCCCCATTGCATGAGGCATTTTTTTGGTACCTACAGTATTTTTGGAGACATATTTTAATGAATAGTACATTCAATACTTGGATAAAGATCTAAATAGGGTCCTTTTTTCTTTAAGAAAAAAAATAATAGTTGAGGAAATTAGAAAGGACATTAAAATAACAAGAAGAAAAACAATTTATCCAATTTACATTATTTCAAATCCAGGGTCCTTAAAGCCAAACTACAAATATTTAAAGAAAAATTAATTAAGCATTTAAAAGCATGAAAACCAGTACATTAAAGACTACAACCTGTATAAAACAGCATGTTATATGCAGGAGCATCTGCAGAAAGGATCAACAATATCAAAATGTCAGGCATGGACAGGCAATCATAGCTTTGCTCTTTTTAACATGTGGCACATATAGTTCATATGTAAAAAAGGGTGGGATTTCAATTGCAGTCACACCTGCTATTTTGACATCAGCCCCACCTGCAGATGCCATGGTTTTAAGTTAATTCTTAAACTGTGACTCCAACAGAAGTAATAATTTGAGATATTTTCCCTCGGCATGAACAGAAACTTGTGCTGCCAATATTTGTTTTTTAAAATTACATTTATTCAGAAAACATGTTTTAAGTACATTGAAATGATTTGCATCCTTTCTAGTTCTACAGCTCTGTTCATTGAAAGAAACTCAACTATGGACAAATTTAGCAGCTGCATTCACACTATGTGTTCAGTCAGGTATTAACCTTGGTTAGTTTTCTTTTTGGCAGCTTTGCTTGATACATAAACCAAGCCCCCTAGCCTAGCTGTGGGTTCAGGTTATTGTTCAAAGTCACAACGTGGGTCAGTTCAATAGCCAAATAAAGCATGTTGTGTGATATTTTTGACGCAATTTTATTGACTTTTTCAAGAAAGTTAAAAATATACGTTTTAAATAAGAGATAAGAAAAATAGAGAAAAGTGGAAAAGAAATTGTAGAAAAGGAAAAGAAAAAAGTTAAAAAATGATAAATGACTTCAATACACTCACATTTTACCTTCTCTCTCTGAAGTTACACATTTTTTTCCTTTTTTCCATAGACTACCGTTTATAATCATCAACCCATAAATCACCAGTTTATTTTCTTTTTTTTTCTAGGAAAAAATCCATAAAGGGTCTCCAATCACAAATAAATGTGAACTAAATTTATTTAGTCAGAAAAACTTGTTTAAGATGGGCATGAATGCAAATTGAATGAATAAATGAGTAAATAAAGAAGTGGAGTACTTGATCTTTGTCTAAGCAAGCAAGTTAATTTTGCCATTGCATATTGTGTAACATTGCCATAATTTATAATTGTGAGAAGTCTATGAATAAAGGCTATTCTTGCAATTGGCTTTGTAGAAAATTCATGAGGAACATTGCAATCCCCCCCCCCTGTGTGTGTGTGTGCGTGCATGTGAAGAGATGCTAACCTGCTCAGATATGGGTGGAGATAATCCTTCCCCACCCCAAGTCTATTGCTGAAGCAATATATGTGCTGTGAAGAGGCTGTGTCTGAGAGTTGACTTCCCTCTGCAAGGAATCCTATGGCATTCTGAGTTTCCATAGAAACCAGATGATGAATGGGAATCTGTTAGCACATTAATTTTATAAATTTACTGCATTATCTCCTCAGCCCATGGATATAATGCAATGGAGTAAGTAGAAATCACGGCTAGGAGAAATTTTGGCCTGCTTCCACTGGTGCAGAGGTTGTAGCCAGTCTTGGAAAGAGATACCTCCGCAGTCAAGACCTTGATACCTCATGTTTAGACTATTGCAATTCATTCTTGAAAGGGCTGCCCCTAAAGACTATTCAGAATGGCAACTGCTTGTCTGCTTAATAAATGAGAGCAGATATAACCATCTTATACCTCTAATTGTGAGGGCTCTATTCATTACCAGATTGGTTCTATATGTAATTCTAGATGCTGGTTATTGCCTACAAAGCAGAGATGAAATTCAGCAGGTTCTAGCAGGTTCGCTAGAACCGGCAGTAAATTTTCTAAGCAGTTCAGAGAACCGGTTGTTAAAAGAAATCTCCTTTTGTTTTTTTCCACTGTACAGGGTTAATCCTGTCAGGAAGGCAGGAAAAAATCATTCTGGTGCTGTTTCTAGCCTAATTTTTATTGCCCTGCTTACAGATGTTTGATTCCGTGAATAAGAGGCTTAGACGAGAATAGTTAAAGTGACAACAGCTCTTTATTTACAGCACAAGCATA